>JAVTVY010029460.1:0-13164 GCA_036873755.1 Hanleya hanleyi | reverse complement strand
CGATAAAGACAGACAGTAAGTGTGACAGATTTTTTTTCAAATTTATAAAGAACATGCCAGCCTACCTACCTACCTAATTTTTCTAAAGTTGGTTACTGGAAACACAAATTTTATTGTGGGTGGCCTTAGGTGAGCTTAAAATATATATACTGATAGTGGCCTTAGGTGAGCTTAAAATATATATACTGATAGTGATTGCAGTATATCTGACAGTATTCGAACAACCAACCCTTGAGATGACTATTTCTCACACATAAGACTATATGTGTTGTTTGGGAAATGCCTTTATATAACCTATTGTTCTGCTCGAAATTTCCAAATAAAGTTATTGAGATGGACACTACCATTATTTTAAGTGTTTTAACTGTGCTGTTTGTGGAAATATAGTGAATTCATAAGCCATTCAAAATGATGTATTGGGCTGATTGCATTGAATAATGGGCGCCACTGCTGGTCTTTGTTTTATGGGAGCACAGCAATCCCCTCTATTGTGACATTTGTGGGTTCGGAGGGGGAGGGGTGCATTGTCTGAACTACTGCCTATTTGGGGGTTTGTGGGCTCTCTAATAAAGGATACTTTCCTGACAAGATTGGATAAAATTCCATTGCAGAACAGTAGCGTATCTAACCCCCAATCATGTGTGTCTGTGAAAGGGGTGGAGGAGAAGGGGGGGGGGGGAATCTGCTTTGTGGCGGTTTTACGTAATTTTGACTGATTTGAAAATAGGTTCTTCAATCACATATATCTGGGCTTGTTCGCACACAGGCCTGCAGTTTGTCCGTACGGCCGATTTATTCTTTCGGAGGACTTATTAAACTCTGTTCTGAATCACAAGGCTAAGTAGCACTGTTTTGTCAGAAATTTTTTTGAAAATTTAAAATTAAATTTTTTTAAATTTTCTTCAGTCAGTCAAGATCGTAGCCAGAAAATGTCAGTGTAAACCGCACTGGCCAAAACTGCCTGTTCAGTGCGGTTTACACTGACAATTTCTGGCCACGATCTTGTCCGACTAAAGAAAATTTAGTGTAACATCGGACTTCATCTGGATGTATAGTGATAATTAGTAACAGTTTTTGGGATAATGACACGTCAACATAAGCTACAGGATGTCCTCGTTCAATGGCATACAACTTTGGCGCATTTCGTGCACTGGTTCGATCGCTAGACCGATTTAAAAAAAGTTGGTGTTTTCTCTCCACGTCATTTTCGAGGCCATGTTATTAACCTGGTCTGTGTATTAGGGTACGTTCTATAAAGTGTAATTTTCCATGCTCGGCAAAACGGGCTCGCGCTTTAGAATATGACCATGTATCAGTATTATAGTAAGCTATATAATAATTTAGTGTTTCCAAGATATTAAAAAAAAAAAAAATTTAAAAAGATTTAATTTAAAATTTTCAAAAAAATCTCTGACAAAACAGTGCTACTTAGCCCTGTGTTCTGAATCTGCAAGTTCCGTGAAAAGGATCGTTTAGACACTCCAAATTACCTTTTGGTTGAAGACGATCAGGAAGACACTGCGGTTGGTTAAAAACAACCACAGAACTTCTTTGATGATGCCCAGGCCTCTACGGACGTCCACTTCCAGCAAAGCATTTGTTTTCAGACAACAGCCTCGCAATATTGTTGTTGTTACCAGAAATAATTGAAAACACGCTTTGCATACTAAACTGCCTCTATCAAAACGAAACCATATATTGGTCCAAATGTTTACCACACCATGATGTACTAGTACCATTTTATATCGGTACATCGTTGGCACCCATACATCTATCTCGACATTGGCGGTGAACAAAATGTTTACCAATTTATAGTGGACCATGTTGGTACCAATGCCGGACCATCATGGTTACAGCTTGCGGAAAACGTGTGTGTAACTTAAATCTAGAAAATACATACTGGCCCTCCTAATACTGGAGGGATATAGGCCTCTAGTCGTATATATTGGGTAACTTAAATCTGGAAAATACATACCGGTTCTCCTAATACTGGAGGATATAGGCCTATAGTCATATATATTGGGTGACTTAAATCTGAAAAATACATACTGGTCCTCTTAATACTGGAGGATATAGGCCTCTAGTCATATATATTGGGTGACTTAAATCTGAAAAATACATACTGATCCTCTTAATACTGGAGGATGTAGGCCTCTAGTCATATATATTGGGTGACTTAAATCTGAAAAATACATACTGGTCCTCTTAATACTGGAGCATACAATGATATATATATTTGGCAACTTAACGCTGGAAAACGGATACTGGTCCTCTCAATTCTCGAGCATATAGTCCTATATACCGGACAACTTTATGGGGAATACTACCACTTTTGAGTCCATTTTTTCATCAGTCAGCATCGTTTGAATTCAATTTGGTGGGAATCCACTTCCAGCGGAGCATTTGTTTTCGACAACAGTCTCACAATATTGTTTTTGTTACCAGGAATAATTGAAAACACGATTTGCATACTAAACTGCGGCTATCAAAACGAAACCATATATCGGTCCAAATGTTTACCACACCATGATGTACTAGTACCATTTATATCAGTACATCGTTGGCACCCATACATCTATCTCGACATTGGCGGTGAACAAAATGTTTACCAATTTATAGTGGACCATGTTGGTACCAATGCCGGACCATCATGGTTACAGCTTGGGGAAAACGTGTGTGTAACTTAAATCTAGAAAATACATACTGGCCCTTCTAATACTGGAGGGATATAGGCCCCTGGTCATATATATTTGGTAACTTAAATCTAGAAAATACATACTGGTCCTCCTAATACTGAAGGAAATAGGCCGCTAGTCATATATATTGGGTAACTTCAATCTGGAAAATACATACCGGTCCTAATACTGAAGGATATAGTCCTCTAGTCCTATATATTCGGTAACTTAAATCTGGAAAATACATACTGGTCCTAGTACTGGAGGATAGGCCTCTAGTCATATATATTGGGTAACTTCAATCTGGAAAATACATACCCGTCCTCCTAATACTGGAGGATATAGGCCTCTAGTCCTATATATTGGGTAACTTGAACCTGGAAAATATATACCGCTCCTCCTAATACTGGAGGATATAGGCCTCTAGTCCTATATTTTGGGTAACTTCAATCTAGAAAATACATACCGGTCCTCCTGATACTGGAGGATATAGGCCTCTAGTCATATATATTGGGTGACTTAAATCTGAAAAATACATTATTATACATATAATTTTGTAATCCAATGAAAACCGTTTATTTGTACCACGTGTCGGTCCAGCACCAAGAACCGTATTGGATCCGCGAGCAAGTGCTATTGGACTCGTCAGAAAGTGTTATTGGACTCGTCAAGACTGCGTATTGGATTCTTTCAAAGGGGGGTAACTCAGGTTATATGTACATGTCCCAGTGTCATCTGCTTCTGACAGTCGGTCAGACACTAGTGACAGCGATAGACAAGATGCTCGAATATATTATACATATTTTCCTGAATATTTTATGAAATAATTCTTCTAAATATAGTACTATTTATAACAAATGTGAATATTTTGGAAAAAAAACAAAATGAAAAATCAAAGCATAATATATATCATCCATTTAAAAATGTAATCAGCCTCAACACTCAATGTTTCGCCATTGAGTGTGTTGTACGCGGAAAGGAAAATGACGTCACTGCGTGACGTTGAGTGACGTAACGACGCTCACGAATTTGAATGCTGCATCAATGGGATAACGTCACGGCTCGTGCTTAGCATACGTTGATGGAATGCACCACACGTGTACGCTTGTTGACACGGCCGTGGAAAAATAAACGGCATGCCATGCTGTTTATTTTCAAAGACCAAATCCTTCTATTTTCTCGTGAATGGTAGAAACAAGTTTAGTTTGTTGTGGTCAAGTGTGTTTCATTTTGTACCTGTCGTAACATATGTCACTTTCGTGGAGTTTGAGACATCGATTTCAGCCTAGATTTGAGGCTGATTACATCTTTAAATGTATTCTTTAACTTGATTGTCATATTTCAAAAAAGCGAAATTAACAATCGAAGTATTCATGTGTGTAGTTTTATGTAGTTATGCTTTGTAACTTTATCAGTAATAAACGAAAGTTTTAACTCTGTCATGGTTTTGTCTTTCGATGTATAATAAACAGGTCATTATACAATGTTGAATCCAATATGGAGCTTTTATTGTACTCGTCTACGTTGGATTGAAAGTCCGTATTGGACTCGACGCCTGCGGCGTGTATCCCAGCGGCGTCTCGTCCAATACGGACTTTCAACCCAACGTAGACTCGTACAATGAAACTCCACATTGGATTCAACATTGTATAATAACCTCATATACTGGTCCTCTTAATACTGGAGGATAGGCCTCTAGTCATATATACTGGGTAACTTAAATCTGGAAAATACATACTGGTCCTCCTAATACTGCAGGAAATAGGCCTCTAGTCATATATATTGGGTGACTTAAATCTGAAAAATATATACTGGTCCTCTTAATACTGGAGGATATAGGCCTCTAGTCATATATATTGGGTGACTTAAATCTGAAAAATACATACTGGTCCTCTTAATACTGGAGCATACAATGATATATATATATATGGCAACTTAATGCTGGAAAATGCATACTGGTCCTCTTAATTCTCGAGCATATAGTCCTATATACCGGACAACTTTATAGGGAATACTACCACTTTTGAGTCCATTTTTTCATCAATCAGCATCGTTTAAATTCAATTTGATGGATTTTGAAAATTTTGCGCAAAATTAAGCTGTAACGTCGTATTCGATCATTAAAATATTATTTTTTCCATTTCTCATGCTCGTGATGCCATATATACATCATGGTCCTCTTAATGCTGGCATATAATTAATGGTCCTCTTAATGCTGGTAATTAAGTGATGGTCCTCTTAATGCTGTGTTTGTATATACAGGTTTTAAGCAGACCATATATTTTGTATATTTTATAATTTTAATAATTTTTCTTAAAGCTTGTAGTATGTTTCTCTCAAGATCCTAAATACATAGGAAAGGCAATCTGCCATCAGATAGAGGCCTTATTTAAAGATATGCAAAATGTCTACTTAATGCTGGATTTTAGGGTTGGTCCACCTAATACTGGCTCTAGCTTTATATATATATATATATATATATGAGATATGTATACTTAGGCCCCATAAAAAATGCCTTGTTTCCCATCACCGCCCGCCCCGATATTTCTGCCCGCCCCGATTTATTTTTTCATTTTTTCTCACCTGCCTTGTTGGTGTTTCTTTTGGTATGAAAATGAGGCTGAACTGACTGGTTATTTTGCACCAGCGACTGTTGTGACGTATATACGCGACAGTCTTACCTTGAGTGATTACCGGTGCCTTGCCAGCAACTTGATGTTTCTTCTATGCGCCATTGGATGTTATGGTTATTCGATAGTGTCCTGGATCGGGACTTCTCACTTAACTGTTTTGTGTGTGGAGATACCAAAGATGTTTTTTTTTTTATATTTTTATTCATTTTTGTTGCCACATATGTACAAAAAACAGTCATATTTACATTTACATTCACATAACATTACATACATAAACGCATACTTCTTTCCATATATATACACAGACATTCAATAAATACATAGACGCACACAAATCCCTCTGACCTAGAAAAGGCAAATTCGCTAATTCAAATATATTCCACTACTACTGCATATTATTAAAAAAGTGGTGAAACAATATCCATTTCTCATTGAATTTTTCTATTCTGCTATCCAAAGTAGCAGCATATTTTTCCGTCTTGTAATGATTGTTAAGAAAACGCAATAGTGCTATGATATTTAAATGAGATTTTCTCAATTTTGTTGTATATATATAATACTTTGTTAAAAGCATCAGTATATTCATTACTTTTTGCCCCCTTCCCCAGCCTAATACTATTTTCTCTGTAGTTATTCCGCCTCTTAACTTTACTACTTCTTTACACCGTATTTCCATCTCCATCCACAGCTTGGCGACCATTTCACATTCTATAAACAAGTGTTCTATTGTTTCTCTGGTTTTCCCACAGAAATCACAAAGATCGTTTTCATTTTTACCGATTTTGTGCAAAAAGGAGTTGGTGCATACTATACGGTGCAGGAATCGGAATTGTAAGTCCTTTAATTTAGTAGAAAATGTGCACCGTATAGTACTTGTGTATGCATCTTTCCAAAGTATTTTTCCGTCTTTTTTTAAATAGTTTTTCCATTTGGCACAAGCTGTGGCGGCGATATGATTTGCGTTATTTAAAATATCATAGTAGCTCCTACATCCCTTCACTTGCCTTACCAATAATTCTAAATATTGGGTGATACGAGGATGCCTTGGGTTGACTTTGAAATAATTCACTGCCAGATCACTTCTCCATAGTTGCGGTATAGATTTAATTAACCTGTTGTAATCTAAGAAGGTCCCTTTAACTCCATATATTTGTTTCAATTCATGAAAGTTCATTATTTTACCTTCTCCATTTATGAGGTCCCTTATATTTTTTATTCCAAGTTTGTACCAGCTTTCTATGAATAAATTAGAATTTCGAAAATGACTATTAAACCATATCGGTTCATTGTATATATGTCCCGTACATTTTACTTTTACCAAAGATGTTTATCTAGTCATCCTTTCCAAGACTGTGATAATAATTCTGTTACTTTTTGATCTGTAATTGGACCTCGTTGAAGGTCTTTCAATGGCAAGTATCTTTGCTGTAATCAAGGCGACATGTCCGTGATATTGTCGCGCTGTTTGCAATTTTATGGTTGTAATATCATTTTTGTTCTGTTTCTGCATAAATTTCTGGTCGTATATAAATGTATAGTAGTAATACAGGAACACAAGATCTGCTTTCTGCTGGAATAAAAGACCCACAGTTTTGTCTTTCAAATCACAATGATCCAGATTTTATCAATACCATCTTTCGAGTTCTGTCTACCTGCATAGGAATGGGGAGTTTGCAACTATAGGAAATCAGAATGAGATGACCTCACATACAGCAGTATGCAGGAGGTGAGAATGGAAATAGAAACGCCATGGGATTTCTTTCGATTTTAATATCCAATGTATATATTCAATCTCTAGCAAGACCGTGTACGAAATGAAACTTTAAAATGGATTATATACCATTTTAGGACCATATTAGACTATCACTATCTTAATATCAGTGGATTCTTGAATGAACTGCCCCATTCCTATGCCCTTCCGAAAATAAAAAATAAAAAAGGACCGCCCGTCCGACTTTTTGAAATATCAGTGATGGGAAACAAGGCATTTTTTATGGGGCCTTAACGACATATCTTTCTATTGGGATAGAACAAGTCCTCTGGGGTTTTATTCCCGCCAATTATATTGCATGTTATATAACGCTATTGATTTGTATATAACTACCTATCTGTAATTCAGCACCATATCTATGTATCGTTGGTGAATAAAATTCAATTCAATAAAAAAATGTCCGTGGGTTCGGTCCAAGATTTTCATGCACCCCATTTACATGAAGATGGCACCAAGATAGCCATCATCTGGGTTATTTGGCTCTTACAGACGCCATTTTGTTCCACCGGGGCCAGGTTGGTAGCAATGGCCCATGTCTAATTTCATAATAGGGTAGACAGTCCGTGTTCTGCTACATCATAATTCTTCTTTTCTTCTTAATAGCTTTATATCTATAATACTATCCTGTTCAGCATTGTCGAAGCAGCACACGGATATATACGGATCGCTGGATGTGTTCGTCTGCACAGTGATCGGGGTCATGGTGTAGATTTTGTCCTGCCTCAGTTATACCCCTTGACTATGCATTAAAATCATGACTCAGTTACGGCGTGAAAATCTGACAAAAGACGGTTTTCTCATTTTCAAGTTGTCGATGGTGAAATAGATACACACACCGGAGTCGTGATGGTAGTATGACTATAGATGTAAATTTTTTGTTCCTTTTTGATACTATTAGATTTGTTCAATTAGAGTTCAAGTATCGAATCAAGCATGCACAAGTGACACTAATTTACAAGGTTACATTAAGTGCGGCAGTATTCCGCTTGATGACCATCAGTGCCAGTCTGTACAAGGAGCATCATACGGGTTCGGGCTGAATAAACAGTAGCATGGTCACGGATGAAGTTTAATATCTGATATTTCACAACATTTTCAGTTAAATAATGCCAGATTGATCTGTGTTCGCCCAGATGCGAATTTACTGCTGACTCAAGAGGTCTTGTTGAATAAGTATACTGATGTTAAATATTATGGGTAGCTATAGCCTACAAATATAACTTTTCTCTTTCTTTCCAAGCAAAAGAATCATGAATAAATTTTATAATTAAATAAATCGAGACTTTTTTATTTGTCAATGGTATTTACAAAGCAAGTAAGTCCATCATGATTATACGTACATTCGAAATTTCAATTTACTTTTAGATTACTCGGATCTGACGGTTGGTGGAATCGTTGGAATAGTCTTTGGTTGTATCGGGTTTGTCGTCGTGGTCGTAGTCATCATCGGGGTTGTCTGTGCGGCCAAGAAGTCCAGGGGTGCAAGAGGACAAGTGGTCGGGCAGAACAACCGAGTTAACCAAATCACCATGACAACATACCCCGTAACTGGCTCCTATCCACCCAACACAGGTTCGTACCTCAATCAGATTTAATCCTATATTTAAGGAGGTTCCAGTCAAATCGAATTGTACGTCCACTGCGCATGTTTCTGCGCATCTATCGATACAGCAAAAAGCGAAGATGCGCGGCCTCATTCAGATAAAAATTATTTTTTTAAAATGTTCGGCCGTTCTATAAACCTTAACTCACATATATTCTTTAATGAATAATTTTCCTTCATTGTCGGCCCAATTTTAACGAGATTCGTATATTCTTATCCTGTTTTAGCGCTTTCAACATCTAACTCATGGAAATCGGGATCATTTGTGGGTTCTTTGATACGAATGAAATGGAAGCGAAGTTGTCAACACTCTAACAGGCGAAGAATGATACGGATCATGTCAAAATTGTAGATTAACCAATATTGAAATAAGTTTTTTAGAACAAATTAACGGTTAATTAAATCGTGTAGGTATGATTGTAATACAACTGTATTTTTTTTCACTCTCTCTGTCTCTCTATTTGTCCCAAATAGCCATGATTGCACCGAACGGATATGGAATACCGCCGCCGCAAGGATACGGATATCCCGTCCAGGCCCAGTATCCAGTTCAGGCTGTCGGGGCATATCCCGTCCAAGGCACTGGAGTAGGCGGAAACGTGCAAACTCAACCTACACATGTAACTCTGCCCCCGGGCGCTCCCTCTGCCGATGTGCCTTCATATTCACCACCTGCTTATGTAGAGAAGGCAATGTAAAATAAATTTATCTCAGTTGAACATTTTGAGGAATCATTTGGTGGGTAAGTAAATATTAACGAGAACCATGAATCGTGTATTCTCCAAGGCATGAAATAATACATCAGGAATCCTCAGGTGCCAGAAATGTTAAGAGTTATCGCTACACTCTAAATAGCATGTTTATGGTTGGAACACTAAAAGTGAGGTTCATTTTGAGCACAAGATTCAGCTTAAACGTGTTTAGGTTTTAAACACATGGATGTTTAGGTTATAAACACAGTGAGGGTCAGGTTATAAACAAGTTTAGGCTGAAATGTGTGCTGAAACTGAACCTCACAATTTAGTGTTCTAATCCTAAGCCCTAAACTTTGCCAAAAGTCATAATGCTGGCAATCGAAACGGTATCCTGTGGCTAATTTTAAACAGTAATATACGGTACGTGGTAAAATATAACCTGAGGAATTGAATGTTCATTGTGTGTATTTGTCTGAACCCTAAATCCCATTTAAATACATGTTATTTCTTAGATTTTCTCGTTGATTCGAAAATTGCTTTATGTAAAAAATCTTCACGGCGAACTTCTTTTACTTTTTGAATGTTATTGTTGCAAACAGTAGTTTATTATACGACTGTTATTAGTTGGATTTACCGATAACTTTTTACATGTCAAGGGTATCAAACTCCAACCATATGGGGGTCAAGAGAAATAAATCTTATATATTTACAAACTTATATTGTAGTTGATCAAATCAACGCTCGGAATCAAAATCTGTATTAATTATGAAAGTCTTTCTGAAGTTATTAAAAAATGGTTATGTAATATCAACTTTATTATACAATTTGCACTTGTTGATCATCGGAGCGTAATATTTTGGACTATTATCAGGGTCTTTGATGAACAGCTTTATATATCACTTGAATATATTTATTTTGATTATATTTATTTTGATTCCCGAAAGGTCATCTTTGTTACAAGTAATTTTTGCCCGATTCTGTCAGGGTATTATGAGTTAATAACTCCTCCATTTATTTGTGCTGATAACAAATTTATTCGCCTTTTGGTTTAAAATGATGACATTTATATACCGTATTAAACTTGTGTAATAGTTTACCTATTGCTGTGCATTGATGTTGTTGAATAAAGAATAATTCATTTTCATACATTTTCGTCAGAACCTTTTTTATACACGTTCGTGAGAGCCTTTCTTCTTACACGTTCGTGAATGTTGCTAATGTTGGGCGAAAGTGCCGTTCTTCGCAAGCGGAGCCTATTTAGAGGTAGGTCAACTTGCCAGTCAATTCAGTCAATTTGCACCGTGTAATACGTGATACCATCTTCTTCAAATATATTGCGAACACTGGTGCTACCCCGCGGGTCGATCGCGACGACACTTCCGATACATATGTTATCCGCCATACTGACTTACAAATTTCGTAGTAGAAAAAATAGTGAAGCCTGAAATCACGCGAAGTAATTTTTCCCCACGCTCCCTTAGCCAATGAGTTAGTAAGTGAATAAGATTTAACGTCGCTTTCAACTATATTTAGCCAATGACCGTTCATTTTCTACGAAGCGTTCAGCCAACAAAGTTTTGGAAAAAAAACTCGTATGTAACTAGTTACATATCAATACTATGACATAGGCTTTTATAAATTAAAAGTACTACGGTTATTTGATAAAAGCTGATTCTTTAATTTGTATCAGTTGTGCAGACAATAGGCCATATAGGAGGCATTGCAAACTATGTAAAACTAGTAAGGGGGAGGGGGAATTAATTGTTGAGGCGGCATATAGTTAAGGAAGTAACTCATATTTATGAATATACTGTTGATTCGTATACTACTAAGGCGGTAGGTGTTGTAATTATAGTCATTTGTTGGCATGCACCTCGCCTATAATTTGTAGGTGTATATATTTGTATCAATACATTACAAAGTGTGTAAACTGTCGTGTATAGAAGCAAATATTTACTTTGACATATTGCTATTAAACTATTGCTTTGTATGCCGCGGTTAAATTTGTTTGTTAGCAGGGTTTGAATTATATACACGTTGAGACTAGCTTTATTATAACGATTCTAAGAAAGGGAGTATTAATAATAGATTCGTGAAGGAAGAGTTTGATTTTGTGTCTTGCAACTGACTGTTAGTTGGTTCTCCTCAAAAAGTATAAATTGATACTTGCCATTTGTGATGCTGTCTTATCGGATTGGTACAATGCCAGTAATGTGTGTATCGTTGTATTTAGTTGTATTTTTAGCCGTATGTTATTCTTACTTTTATATTTTTAAAAGATTGATACGGTTAGTATAGTTTCCATGATCTGTCAAGGGTTGGCTGATAGCTCAAAAAGATATGACGTTTTCAATTATTGGAAAAAGAAAAAATGTAACATAATATGTCTGCAAGACACCCATAAATACAAAAATATCAAACAGATTTACCGATCTGAATGGGGACCAGACGCCTGGGCAAATGGGATGGAAGGAGATCCGAATGGAAGTTATCTTACGACTTGCGAAACATCAGTAACGATCGCAAATATCAAATAAGCGAATGAGCTTAGCTTTTATAACACAGTTAACAAGTTAATGAATGACATTGGAAATCCATCTGTAGTAATTTGTGGTGATTGGAATATGGTATTGAGACCAGACATAGACGCAGACTATTATAAACATACTTACATTTCCCAGGCTAGGAAACCCGTCTTAGATCAGGTGAGTGATAATAACTATGTTGATGTCTGGAGAGTATTACACGTGGAGCACAGACGGTAAACATGGAAGCGGAAAAAGCCTAGACAGCAAGCAAGACTCGTTTTTTTTCTTGTCACACTTGACATTTTTAATATAACAACACAAGCCGAAATAAAACCCGAATATAACACAGATCATTCCGCTATAACTTTGAATTGTAAATTTTCCAATGCTGAAAGGGAAAGTCTTTTTGAAAATTTAATTATTCACTTTTGAAAGATACAGAATTTCTAGAGATGACTGAACAATTAGTCGCTACTACTATTGATGAATATGCATTGAATTCATATGACAGAAATGTACTTTTTGATATGGATAGATCTGAGATTGTTTTTGACACAAGTGATGGGTTATTTCTAGAAACATTATTGACGAAGATTAGGGGGAAGCAACTAAGAATTCAGCAAGAAAGAAAAAACGCGATAAAGAGGAAATTGATTTAAAAAAACAAGATTGAATTACTCGAAGTGGAATTGGAACACAATTTCAGGCCGACAGACAGAAATACCCTAAAAGAATTATGTGAATGCAAATAAAAACTAGAAAAGAATTGAAAAGAAAAAAAAAATACAAGGATTAATTACCAGAACCAAAGCTGAGTGGGCCAACATGGGGGAAAATCCAACAAGACTTTTTAAGCCTCCGAAAAAAAAATTATGCAAGGTAAACGCTGGAACATCTAAGGAAATAAGGAATAAGCAGAAAATATTCTATAAAAACTTATACACTAGGAAAATGAGGACGAAATTAGGAATGTTCTGAACACGCTCGCTATCACTAGACTGAATACAGAAGAATCAGAGGTATTAGAGGGCGAAATAACGTTCACAGAACAGTCAATATAACTCTAAAACATTCGAAAAAACGGTAAAAACCTCCGGCCTTGATGGATTTCCATCTGAAATTTTCCCAAGCCCAGTAAACCCAGAGACCCATAACTTTATTGCACGTCATTTATAAACTTGCCTCGTCATGTATATCAAGCAGCATAAAAACAGTCCAGGATAAATTAATAAGTGAAGATCAAAAAAGATTCGTTCAGG
>JAVTVY010029459.1:0-121145 GCA_036873755.1 Hanleya hanleyi | reverse complement strand
TCTACAGTTCTAATTTTTGGTGAGTGGATGCCCTAGGGGGGAACGATGTGTTGCACACAAAATGTAGGTCGAGGTCAGAGGTCAAAGGTCAGTGTCACAGAAAAATCTGGAAATCATTAAAAATTTCTAATTTTTTGTGAGGGGATTCAATAGGGGGAAACGAGGTGTCTCATACCAAAATATAGGTCAAGGTCGAAGGTCAAAGGTCACTGACCCCAAAATCAGGAAATTATTAAAAATAACTTTTTTTGTGTCAGTAGATACATGAGGGCGACACGATGTGTCACATACCAAAATGTAGGTCAAGGCCGAAGGTCAAGGTCACTGTGACCCCCAAAATCGTGAAATTGTTAAAAATCATGATTTTTTGTGTCCATTGATACACATCCTCACGAGCCAGTGTATTGATCGATCTGTTGGGATCGATAAACTGGCTTGGTTAGTTCTGGATATAAATAGATAAAGAGGTTTCCTCTAAATCAACCCAATCAGTGAACGCGCTAAGCCAGTTGATTAGGCCAATCCGCTGCTGGGTATGAGATATGACAGGATTGAATTTCATTGCGGACTCCACTGCTTTGATGTCAAGTTGAAATCAACATCAGAAGTCAAAGCAAAAACCGCAAGCTTGGCATACCAACATGCTTATTCAAAACAAGCGCGGTGGATGAAATGTACGAGATTGTATAATGGAGGCGTCGACTCAAGAACTCACTCGAAAGACCAAAAATGTCAAGGTAAACCCTCTCCAAGGATTTAGGATTTACCTGGACTTGTGAAGATGATTGAGATATTGAGGGAAGACAATGTGTCGTGTACCAAAATGTAGGTCAAGATTAAAGGTCAAGGTCACTGTGACCCAAAAATTTGAAATTATTAAAAATAACCTTTTGTGTGCCAGTAGATACATTAGAGGGACATGATGTGTTACAAATCAAAATGTGGGTCAAAGATCAAGGTCTCTGTGACCCCAAACTCAAGAAATCATTAAAAGTCACATTTTCATATACCTGTCGAAGACGAGATCATGTAATGCGATGTTGCATTCTGTCCATTCACCCATTAACATTAGTTGTCCATGCGATATCGCTAGTTTCAAGGTATGGATTGATAACAAACTTTGGGTATAGCTTACTCGCATTGCAAAGAGAGATCAATTTGTCAAAAGTCAAGTTTAGCTGCCTATATGTGTTAGGTTGGAATATTCAGACTTGTCTCCCCTGCATGTATATGGCATTTGTCCTGTGGAGTTGTCTCTCATGTTTGATACATGTAAGAAATGGCTACATTTACTTAAATTCTTGTGAAATAAAAACCATACATTTATTAATTTAATGGGGAGAGGGGTCCTTTATGAACTTTAGACCTGTTTATTAACTCAAGAACAAAGGTTTACTTCATCACTTTCTTCACATCCTTCTACCTTCATGGAAAATTTTCTCACCTGAAAGGAATCCATTTGAAAGAAAACTACTATTTTCTTGTGTTTGACTGTTGTCGATTTCAGTGTGGGATATGTGAGCTCTTGACTCTTGTTTCAAGGTCACCTAGTTACCAAGAGTTCAGCCCATTTTAGTTTATCATTCAATATAAGATGTGATGTTTGTAACATTCTCAGAAGCATAAAATCGTAGACCTTTCTCTGGATTGCTAGCTACCAATTGGGATGAAGGCCATTAACAATCTAGAAATTCAGACCAGTGTAATTCCAGATATACGGGCGTGTATTGAAGCCCCTTGGGCTCTTGTTGAAAATGATGTCACAGTGACATCATGATGGCGTTCATCTTGGATTTTTTTACATTTTCTTGTAGAGCTTGACCCAAAGATATAGTCTGGTAAGTTTCAGCCCTCTAGCCTTAGCGATAGCGAAAATATATCCCAAATCGCCCAGCCAGATAGGGTTAACAAAGAGAGCTAGTGACTCAGATCTTCGGCACAGTGCTACCTTATTAAGGTCTCTTTCAGTTTATTCTCCACGGACCTTGACCTGTTTTCAAAGGTCACAGGTCAAAATGTGAAGAACAGTCTTATTACCTTGTGAACACAAGGGACAACTAAACCTAGAGTTCTTAATCTGAGCACATTGCTGCCTTATGAGTGCATCTAGGTCAAGTTCACTCTTGACTGATGTTGGTCTATTTCCAAGAGTCACAGGTCTAAATGTGAATAGCTTTGTGAACATAATATCTGTTGCAAAGAGACCTAAAACCTGAATTTTAATAAGAATTTTAAGAAAAAAGAATGTTAGATATAAAAAATAATTGAGTACAACATACAGCATGCCATATAAGTACACCATGTTAGTATTTATTGATTTATTTTGATACATGGCAGTGTGACTAACGTCACAGGACCTACGAAGTAGGGTAGGCATTAGGACTCCGACATGCATTGAACTCTTGAAAATCCCTGCCCCAAGTTGAAATCCTGTCTATATTAAGATGGGCACGGCCCAAGTCAGAATCACCAGTGAATTTCATCAAAAATCACCAGAAATTTTCATCAAAAGTAGGTCAGCTCAGAACTTGCTGATAACAGTTCCCTAATGCACCTCCATGCAAAAATCAAGGTTCTAATGTCAACTGTTCTCCTTATTTTGCGGATGAAAGGATTCGGATGGACTCACTGACTGACTGACTACCGGACAGTTGGCAGATGGAAGCCTACTTCGTAGGAAAAAAAATGTTTGTGCTTGATATCAAAAATTCAGTGTTTGATATCATGAATATAAAAAAAAACTGATTTTTTTTTATGAAAAATAAACGAATAAATGAAAAAAGTGCACTTTTATTTTTGATATCAATCAACGTTTTTGATATCCAAAAGAAATGGATAAATACCAAAATGATTTGCCATAGTTTTATGAAGTTCAGTGCTATTACAGGGGATTTCATAATAGTTTACAAGCATGTCATTTTGCTCTGGAAATTGTGAAGCTGAACACTTTTTGCTGTGTCTAAAGTTGCAAACTTACAAGTTAACTTTGAATGTCATGCTGATTTCTGATTGGGCGATGGGCTTTCAAACAGCCACTCAGGCAATGAGAATCATAAAAACACACTGAATGAAATAAACATATTATTAGAAGTTGGTAACTTCAGATAGGAGGTGCAAAGTTACATGCGATGTTTTGATTCAGTCTAGGCATGTAATTTCTTGTCACTGAAAGATATATTGGTAAACTACTATGAAATGTCCTGTGATGGTGTAGACTGAGGTATGATAGCACTCCATTTTCAGCTAACAAGCTGCTACTACAGTCTGTCCTGAGTGGGGGGCGAACACACGACCTTCGTACTAACAGCCGAACCTCTCTAACATGTCTAACCGCTCAGCCACCGAATCACTCTACAAGATACAGTGTTTAAAATCTAGTCATTCTTCGCGTATGCTTCGCACATGCGCTTGTTTTACCTAGAAGAACTGTTGATGTCATCTGGTTTGTGTTTGATAGTTCCTGCTCTTCTCCCCTGCATACCGCGTGTGGTTTCCGGGAGTGAAAAGGAATAGTAACCAAACGTCGTGATATGACTGAAATAATGTTGAAAGCGACGTTAAATCATATTCACTCACTCACCCTTGTGGGAAAACTTCATTATAGTTTATTATTCACAATGGTATCTTGTACATGTATATGAAGTACACTTACAAAAGTACCACAGTTACATTTTAAGGGCCCACTATTCACAGTTTCTCTAAGATATGATCACATTCTACGAATCAGTGATCCAAGTCTTCTCATATCAGTATCAACATTGTTGTAGTGGGATACAATAGAGAATACATGGGTCACTTTTTAGGCCGAGCTCACTCAACAGTTTTGTATTTTTTGCTGGTGTGAATACCCAGAACAATGCACCATTTGGGATTTCCCATGTTGTTGTTAATTGTAAAATTGGATTTTTTTTTATTTTTATCTCGCCTTACGAAGTAAAGGGGAGATATTGTGAGGGGGGGAAGAGGATGTTGTCGTCAGTGTCGGTGTCCCCTGCCTGGAAATGATAGGGTTTTTGGTTTAGCAAGTTAAAAAAAAATCTAGAAAAATTAGAAAAAATATAAAAAAAATATAAAAAATATGGGGGGTGGATATGCCACCTGGGGGTACTACCCCTGGGGTGCTCTAATGTTAAAATCCCTATGAATGAGTTTTGCGTTTAGCTGAAGTGCACATGTACATCTGTACTTGGAAAGTTTCTTGTAGTTGTCAGCTGTCATTGGATGATTATGAAACTTGGTACACATGTTTCTTATGATTAGAGGATGTACCTGTGCTATTTTTGAGAAGAAATATTAATTTTTCTTCAAATTATGACAAATGGATGAGTTTTCTGTTTAGGTAAATTGTACATATACATGTACATCATAAGTTTGCTCCAGTTGTCAGCTGTCATTGGATGATTATGAAACTTGGTACACATGTTTCTTATGATAAGGGGATGTACCTGTGCTACTTTTGAGAAGAAATATTAATTTATCTCAAAATTATGGCAGATGAATGAGTTTTCTGTTTAGGTAAATTGTACATGTAGGCCTCTACATGTATACATATACATCTACATGGTAAGTTTGCTCCAGTTGTCAGCTGTCATTGGATGATTAGGAAACTTGGTACACATGTTTCTTATAATTAGAGGATGTATCTGTGCTATTTTTGAGAAGAAATATTAATTTTTCTCCAAATTATGACAAATGAATGAGTTTTCTGTTGAGGTAAATTGTACATGTAGGCCTCTACATGTATACATATACATCTACATGGTAAGTTTGCTCCAGTTGTCAGCTGTCATTGGATGATTATGAAACTTGGTACACATGTTTCTTATGATTAGAGGATGTACCTGTGCTATTTTTGAGAAGAAATATTAATTTTTCTCCAAATTATGACAAATGAATGAGTTTTCTGTTTAGGTAAATTGTACATGTAGGCCTCTACATGTATACGTATACATGTACATGATAAGTTTGCTGCAGTTGTCAGCTCTCATTGGATGATTACGAAACTTGGTACACATGTTTCTTATGATTGGAGGATTTACTTGTGCTATTTTTGAGATGAAATATTAATTTTTCTCCAAATTATGGCAAATGATTGAGTTTTGGATTTAGCTGAAGTGCACATGTACATCTGTACACCACAGTTTGCTGCAGTTGTCAGCTGTGATTGAATGAGTATGAAACTTGGTACACATGTTTCTTACAGTTCGTCCTAGGTCACAGCTCTCCCGCAGTAATCCCACACGGGACTGACCTATCCAGCAGTAATCCAAAATGGCATTGGCCTATCCAGCAGTATTGCCATACGGGACTGACCTATCCAGCTGTAATCCCAAACGGAAATCAACTATCCAGCAGTAATCCCAGATCGAACTGGTCTATCCAGCAGTAATCCCACACAGGACTGACCTATCCAGCAGTAATCCCAATGGCACTGGCCTATCCAGAAGTAATGCCACACGGGACTGACCTATCCAGCAGTAATCCCAGACCGGACTGGCCTATCCTGCAGTAATCCCACATGGGACTGGCCTATCCAGCAGTAATTCCACACGGGACTGGCTTGTGCAGCAGTAATCTCTCATGGGACTGACCTATCCAGATGTAATATGACACTGGATTGCAATTTGCAGCAGTAATCTCACATGGCACTGACCTATCCAGCCATAATTTTACATGGGACTGACCTATTCCGCTGTAATCTCACACAGGTTTAGCCTATCCAGCAGTAATCCCACACGGGACTGGCCTCCTCAGCCATAATCCCACACAGGATTGCCGTATGCAGCAGTAATCCCACACGGGACTGCCTATGCAGCAGTAATCCCACACGGGACTGTCCTATCCAGCATTAATCCAATACGAGACTCATCTATCCAGCAGTAATCCCAGACAGGACGGGCCTATCCAGCAGTAACCCCACTTGGGACTGGACTATCCAGCAGTAATCCCACAGGGGACTATCCATCAGTAATAACATGGGACTGGTCCACCCAGCAGTAATCCTACACAGGACTGGCCTATCCAGCAGTAATCTCACATGGGACTGAACTATCCAGCAGTATCTCACACTGGACTGCCCTATGTACCAGTAATCCGACAGCACTGACCTATCCATCCTACATGGGATTAACTTTTGCCATGCAGTAATCCCACATGGGGCTGATGTTATTGTCTGTACCAGATAATCTATTCCAGACTTTATTGTCTGTACCACATCACCTATTCCAGACCTTATTCTTTGCTCTACATGTATGCTTTCAATACTGCTGCGTATGACCCCGCAAGGCGAGATGTTGGGGTTCTCAGAACGCTTGTTGAATTTTGTTATGAGTAAAGTTTAATTGAATGATGATACAAAGCAGTAAGGTTATGTAGTTTTTCTGCAATATGGAGGGAAGACACTATCAAGAGAGGTGACTCTGGGTGCCCTGGCAGATGTGTTGCTATTCAAATTTTTATCTTTCGATGTAAAAGACGAGCTGGGCCTCACATGGAGAGCATCACATGAAAACTTTTCTACCACCTATAGATATTCTGGTTTTTCTCTTATTTATAGAGTACGTCTGCCCAGTGAGAGTGTGACTGGGAAGCTACAGGAAGCGTGTCAGCAGATAACAGGATTACTGAGGGGCCAGTTTGCTCAGACAGATGAGGACATTGTAGACACGAGTCCACAGTATGACGTATTCATCTCATATTCACATAGAAGTCCTACCCAGGCTGAACACATGTTAAACTATTTTGAGACAAACTTCCCGGAGACTAAGGTGTTCTTTGACAGAAGTGAACTAAAAACTGGTAAACAATATTATCTCTATAAGTGTTAGTTTGGTTAGCCTTGTCTTCTTATCATACCCATAGGACAGCTTGCTGGAGCTCAGTATAACTGGCACAACGATATCGGTCTATAAGCCCCAGTTTCGGGACAGGTTAAGGCCAATGTT
This sequence comes from Hanleya hanleyi, assembly GCA_036873755.1. Taxonomy (NCBI): domain Eukaryota; kingdom Metazoa; phylum Mollusca; class Polyplacophora; order Lepidopleurida; family Hanleyidae; genus Hanleya; species Hanleya hanleyi. Next base: position 114,201 of record JAVTVY010029459.1, on the reverse strand, counting down.
AAAGTTTTGGGCTTCATTCACTCTGTCCTGGAGTATGCCCCCACCCCTGGAGATTGAGCTCCTCCCACTATCTCCTAAACATGTATCGTCTTGCCCCACCCCAACCCTCATATATTCCGGGAGCTTACATCATGCTACACTTATTGGACCTAATATCTATGTTCCACCATCAGTCCTTGGCAGGAACAAATTTTGAGCGAGTTGCAGATCTCGTGGGCCGTGGCCGAGCTATCACTCTCCTGGTCTGCTGCTCCACTAAAATGCCTCTGGGATAATTAATTAAAGGTAATGTACAACGAACTGGCGGAGATTTTGAGTGAGATGCAAATCTCGTGAGCCATGGGCGAGCTATCAGTTGCTCCACTAAAATGCTTCTGGGATAATTAACTAAGGCGAGTGGTAATGTACAATGAACTGGTGGAAATTTTGAGCGAGATCCAAATCTTGTGGGCCATGGGCGAGCTATCACTCTCCTGGTCAGTTGCTTCACTAAAATGCCTCTGGGATAATTAACTAAAGGCGAGTGGTAATGTACAATGAGCTGGTGGAGAACGATAGATGGTTTATTAATGATAAAAATACTAAACACTCAAGTATATATTATAAATAATGAAATATAGTGAGGAACTAAGGTAAATATTTTCATTGAGAATGAAAATTATGTAATAAAACTGGTAGAAACGAAAACTGGACTATGCATAACAATCTTCAGGAGCTGTAGAGTTGCACTTCACAGGTTGTACAGGTTTCCCCTCAATTTAGCGACCATTTAGACCACTCCCAAGGAAGTGCTTCATAGCGTGTAATGCTTCTGTGTTATCATATCTTCTGTTAGAAAGCATTCATTGAAGTCTGTGTCTGCACTCAGTCTGAGTCGAGAATATGTTATGTCATTTATTGAGATTGCACATATCTCACACCTAAGTTTAGTTCTGCTTCCTATATGATTGATAGTTAGTTATTGACAGGCTAAATCGCCAACCTGAACCAAGTGAATAAAGTGATTATTTATTGCTCAAATCTACACCTGCTATAGTTTGCTATAGTTTGCCCTAATCCTCCTTCGAAATTCTGCTGTAGATTAAAAATTCTCACCCTCTGGAGCGCTCACACTGCACCTGCGCCCAAACGCACTTCCCCAAATCCTTTTTTCTTCCTATAGCCACAGCGTGTGGACATGTTGAGATAGAGCTCTGCTAAGAATTAGATTTTGACTTTTTACCCCTCGTCGTCATGTACGTCCGTCTGTCCATCTGTCCGTCACACCTTTCTCGTTACCAAGATATCTTTAGAACGACTTACCCTAGGCACACCAAACTTGCAGTGCACATCCGTACGCTCGTGACCCAGAACCCTATTGAATCTGGACCTGATTGGTTGGAAACTTTGGCGGCCATCTTTAATTTATGCGAAACCATCACAGCTTTCTTGTTACCAAGATATCTTTAGAACGACTTACCCTAGGCACACCAAACTTGCACTGCACATCCATATGCTCATGACCCAGAACCCTATTGAATCTGGGCCTGATTGGTTGGAAACTTTGGCGGCCATATTTAATTTATGCGAAATCATTAATCTTATGTATCTTAGGTACCATTTCTCTGTTCAGTGTGAAACGTGGTATAGATCATCGATACATCAAGAAACTTCAAAGGAATGACCAAACCAGTTCCCCTGATTCGGTGAAAACCTTGGTGGCCATCTTTAATTTATGCAAAATTTTTAATGTTGTATAGCTTTGATACCATTCAAGTGTTCTATGCGAAAGTTGGTATACAGCATCGATGTATCAAGAGACCCGCAGTGTATAACCACATTAGTTCCTCTGAGGGCTGTTCCATTTAAAAAGATGTACCCCCCCAGGAAGGGAAACTTTGTACACCCCAACCACCAATATATGCAAATTAATTCTCCTTGCCTCCACCAAGCAAAGCAAATAAATGTCCAGTACAACCTGGGAGAGAAGCATTTTTTTTTCATCATAGCAGCCCACCCACCCACATTTTTTATTTGGAAGTTTGGAAGTTGGCTTAATGTCACACTCAAGTTTGTTTCACTCATATTATTTGTTTGGAAGGGAAAAGGCACCCACCCATATTTGCCAGCCAGCTATTGCGCACGCACGGCTATTGTTCAAAATGTAAACATAAACAGTCCACGTGAGTATTCATTGATACAGGCCTATCGTCACACTTCCCCTTTGGATTTGCCCAGGACCACGTGGTGTCACGATGTACCGTTAATATTTTCAAGAACGCCGTTACAAGACATACTTGCAAGTGATTAGTATTTTGTGTTCGTTGAATACATATTGAATAAAATAATGTCTCACCTTCGAAGGTTTGGCCCTCCCAAGCCCTCCCGCCTCAACCATTCGCCAACAGATTTACAATCCCAGCCCGCCATTTTTCCCTGAATTTTCAAGGCCGAACAGAAAACCACAGAAATATCCGAAAGGAGTAAAGGGAGACCACTCCAAACAGCTGGAAGTCGTCAGAGCGCAACGAAGAATGTCGAGGACCAGATAAAGCTCGTTTTCCGCGATTTTTCACATCAATTTCCATTAAAAAGGAATCCCTTTCCAAATAACAAAGTGCATATTGGTAACAGAGGGCCCACCCATAGAAGCAATATTTTTACAGGCTTTAACAATCACCAAGAGAAGCAATTTATTACCTGGAGGGACCCCCAACAGATTTCTATTCTGGACAACCCCACCCATCAATATATTATTATTTTTTTTCCCTTCCTGGGGGGGTACATATTTTCAAATGGAACAGCCCTGAGTGGCAGGAAGGATGGGCGGCCATCTTTAATTTATGCAAAATCGTTAATGATCTCTATCTCTGATACCGTTCTAGTGCTCGATGTAAAATTTGGTATATATCATCGATGCATCAATAGACTTATGATAAATGACAGTTCTGGCGTTTCTGATTGGGCGGTACCTTGGTGGCCATCTTTAATTTATGCAAAATCTTTAATGATGTATATCTTTGATACCATGTCAGTTTTCATATGAAACTTGGTATACAGCATTGATGTATCAAGAGACTTGCAATGAATAACCACATCAGTTCCTCTGAGTTGCGGGAAGGATGGGCGGCCATCTTTAATTTATGCAAAGTCATTAATGATCTATATCTCTGATACCGTTCAAGTGCTCGATGTAAAATTTGGTATACATCATCGATGTATCAATAGACAGTTCTGGTTTTTATACGCCCGCCCAAAAGGCGGACGTATTATGTGATGGCGGTTTCCGTCCGTCTCTCCGTCCGTCCGTCTGTCCGTCCGTCCGTCCGTCTGTCCGTCTGTCCGTCCGTCCGTCCGTCTGTCCGTCCCCCGTGTCCGGTCTATATCTGGAACAGTTTTCTATTTACAGTTCCAATTTTTGGTGAGTGGATACCCTACGGGGAGACGATGTGTCGCGTACCAAAATGAAGGTCGAGGTCACAGGTCAAAGGTCACTGGCCTAAAAAACAGGAAATCACTGAAGTGTTCGTGTCCGATCTATATCTGTGAACGTTTTCTATCCACAGTTGCAATTTTTTGTGAGTGGATACGCCAGGTGGAGACGATGTGTCGCGTACCAAAATTGAGGTTGAGGTCAGAGGTCAAAGGTCACTGTTGCCAAAAATCAGGAAATCATTGTTCGTTGACAGTTTTCTATCTACAGTTCTAATTTTTGGTGAGTGTATGCCCTAGGGAGGGACGATGTGTTGCATATTAAATGTAGGTCAAGGTCAGAGGTCAATGGTCAGTGTGATCGAAAAATCAGGAAATCATTAAAAATTTCTAATTTTTTGTGAGTGGATTTAATAGGCGGAAATGAAGTGATGCATACCAAAAATTAGGTCAAGGTCAAAGGTCACTGACCCCAAAATTAGGATTTTTTTAGAAATAACGTTTTTTGTGTCAGTAGATACATTAGAGGGACACAATGTGTCACATGCCAAAATGTAGGTCAAGGTCAAAGGTCAAGGTCACTGTGACCCCAAAATCGTGAAATTGTTAAAAATCATGATTTTTTTTGTGTCCATTGAGAAATTGAGGGGAGACGGTTTGTCATGTACCAAAATTTAGGCCAAGGTCAGGGTCACTGTGACCCCAAAATCAGGAAATTATTAAAACTCATGATTTTTTTGTGTGCATTGATAGATTGAGAGAAGATGATGTGTTGTGTACCAAAATTGAGGTCAAGGTCAAAGATCAAGGTCACTGTGACCCCAAAATCAAGAAATCATTATCATTAAAAGTCACATTTTCTTATGCCTGTTGAAGACGAGGTCGTGTAATGCGATGTTGCGTTCTGTCCATTCATCCATTAACATAGGGCTGTGGAGTTTTGTCGTTGCCATGTACGTACGTCCGTCCGTCCGTCAACATGTTCTTGTCCGCTGAATATCTGCAGATCTATGAAGTCGGGCCCGACCAAACTTGGTGAGAGCTTCCTGAATGTTGACTGATTAAATGATAAGATTTTCAGGTGGCTATGATGATTTCATGATTTTTAATTATTTTTTTTTATTATTTATTGATGGCTCAGCTTTTGCACTGCTATCTATGCCCATCAACATGTTCTTGTCCGCTGAATATCTGTAGATCCATCAAGTCGGGCCTGACGAAACTTTGGTGAGAGCTTCATGAATGTTGACTGATGAAATGATTAGATTTTCAGATAGTTATAATTATTTCATGATTTTTTATTTTTTTTATTTTTTTATTATTTATTGATGGCTTAGCTTTTGCACTATTATCTATGCCCATCGGGAACCCTTGGTTGCATGTTTCATTGTGAATTTTGAAGGTTCCCTGATACAAGAAAGATTCTCATTGAATGAAGGACAACATTTTTCTTTAATTTTGCTATTAAATCATTCTATTCTACATCATATGTTTTATCCTAAAACTTTTGCATGAACCATAGTTGTGTCTACACATTTAACTGGTACAACATTTTTATCAATTTTTGTCACCAAACATGTTACTGTACCTTGGAAATTATTTAAAACGAGTGATTAGGAGAGCCCATTTTTAGCCTGACTGGGCAATTTTGAACCAGTTTGTATACCTGAAGTTTATGCCCCCCCCCCCCAAAATGATAGGGGTGGGCCTGTGTCAATCAGTGTGTTTACTTGTAATCACACTTGTGCAATGCATAAATTGCCACTGATAAAGCTACACTTTCTTGCATGCACACCACTCGCATGAAACCTATGTCTCTTTTATATGGTGTCCAGGGATTTTTTTCAGGTTCCGATCTCAAACTCCCAGTTCCTTTTCGTGATTCATTATTGAGGGTCCAATTTTTTAAAGTGAATTTCGGCACAAGTAGCCTGTGATCACTCACAAAACAGAGGTTTATTAACATGAAATTCAATACCCAGCTATGCAATCGGATTGATATTGAGGATCCCAGAGGCTTTTTCTAGTATTTCCTTCAGAAATCCTTTCAAATTGAAAAACAACAACACTTTCGTTTTTTGTTTCATTTGAGTTTTGGGCACCCATATGTTTTCCGAAACTAAGTTGGCTCTAGATGCAGCCCTGATCCTACTTGACTAAAAAAAAATCAGGCTCAGGGGTCCACGCACCTTTTAGGTGCTTGCCTGCAATTCATGTTGTCCATGCGATAGCTCTAGTTTTAAGGTATGGATTGGTACCAAACTTTGAGTATACCTTACTCGCATGGCAAAGTGGAGCCATACATATGACATCAATTTGTCAAAGGTCTAGGTTGCAGTCCCCCAAAACTGAATCAAGCTTAGCTGACTAAATGTGTTGGAATATTGTTGGAATATTCAAAGTTCTTTCCCCTGCATTTATATGGTATTGCCCTGTGAAGTTGTCTCCCATGTTTGAAACGCTTCATTTGGTTGTTGTGAAATAAAAACTATACATTTACTAATTTAACGGGGAGAGGAATCCTTTATGAACTTCACACCTGTTTATTAACTCAAGAACAAAGGTTTACTTCATCACTTTCTTCTTCCTTCATGAAAAATTCTCTCGTCTGAAAGGAATCCATTTGCAGGAAAACTATTATTTTCTTGTGTTTGACTATTGTCGATATCAGTGTGGGATATGTGAGCTCTCAGCTCTTGCTTCAAGGTCAACTAGTTACCAAGAGTTAAGCTCATTTTAGTTTATCATTCAATATAAGATGTGATATATGTTACATTCTCATAAGCAAAAAATTGTAGACCTTTCTCTGGATTGCTAGATCAATTGGAATCAAGGCTATTAAACAACCTTGAAATTTGAACCAATGTAATTTCAGATATACGGGCGTATATTGAAGCCCCTTGGGCTCTTGTTCTGATTGGGCGGAAACCTTGGTGGCCATCTTTAATTTATGCAAAATCTTTAATGATGTATATCTTTGATACCATTTCAGTGTTCTATATGAAACTTGGTATACAGCATCCATGTATCAAGAGACTTGCAATGAATAACCACAAATAACCACATCAGTTTCTCTGAGTGGTGGGAAGGATGGGCGGCCATCTTTAATTTATTTTAATCATTAATGATCTCTATCTCTGATAATTTTCAAATGCTCGATGTAAAATTTGGTATACATCATCGATGCATCAACAGACTTATGTAATGAATACCGGTTTCTCTGATTGGACGGAAACGTTCGAGGCCATTTCTAATGGCAAAATTTTTCATAATCTGTATATTTGTCACTTGTCTGCTTGGTGTTCCTGAAGTCTTGCTTCAAATTGCCTTGAGTGTATTTCTTGGTCCGACCAAGCCTGGTACGACTATGCACAGGCCAGACGGAGTTACTTATTGCAGGCCGCGGTAGACGAGGAATTGGCACCCATTGGCAGGCAACAAGCCGAAATTTATCTCAAAGTTGATAGAAATATCAATGAAGACATGCCAGATTGACACAGTTGAATGTGCCTAATTGCTCTCTTGATAAATAAATGTTATCATTTTATTCGTTTATAAAATCACGAGAGTCTATCAGAATTTGTGCGCATTTTTGGTACACAACTTTTCAAGAAATATTTCCCGTTTCTATTACGAAGAAACTTAGCCTAGATATATGTTGGTCTCTAAAGTAAACCACAGGATTGGTAAACTCCATCGATTTACTAGACGCAGATCTTCAAATACCCATTCATCCTCGTCGCTTCCTACGCTTACCATCGCTGGTCGACCATTCGAGTGGCAGTTTCTCCCTTTTTCCGGAGTCAACATCGCTTCATGATTTTTCATCAGTATCTCAAAACAATCATGGCGTTCCTGCATCTATGGGTATTCATATCGAGGTATACACAGTCGACATCTTGGTTTTTATACGCCCGTCAAATTTGACGGGACGTATTATGGTATGGCGTCGTCCGTCCGTCCGTCCGCCCGTCCGTCCGTCCGTTAACTTTTTCTCGTCAACGCAACTCGTCCTAGAGTTTTCAGTGGATTCTTCTGTAATTTGGTACACCTGATCGGTACCATGTGTAGATGTGCATGAACTTTTTTCGGCCCGAATCGACGTTTTCTTGAGTTACTCCCCTTGATTTTGGTCTGAAATCCTTGTATTTGGCACCTACTGTCTTCGTCAACGCAACTCGTCCCAGAGTTTTCAATGGATTCTTATGAAATTTGTTACACATGATCGGTACAACTTTTTTCGGCCCGATTCGACATTTCCTTGAGTTACTCCCCTTGATTTTGGTCTGAAATCCTTGTATTTGGCACCTACTGTCTTCGTCAACGCAACTCGTCCCAGAGTTTTCAATGGATTCTTCTGTAATTTGGTACACATGATCGGTACCATGTGTAGATGTGCACAAACTTTTTTCGGCCCGATTCGACATTTTCTTGAGTTACTCCCCTTGATTTTGGTCTGAAATCTTTGTATTTGGCACCTACTGTCTTCGTCAACGCAACTCGTCCCAGAGTTTTCAATGGATTCTTCTGAAATTTGGTACACATGATCGGTACCATGTGTAGATGAGCCTCTGAAATTTGGTACACATGATCGGTACCATGTGCAAAAACTTTTTTCGGCCCGTTTCGACGTTTTCTTGAGTTACTCCCCTTGATTTTGGTCTGAAATCCTTGCATTTGGCACCTACTGTCTTCATCAACGCAACTCGTCCCAGAATTTTCAATGGATTCTTCTGAAATTTGGTACACATGATCAGTATCATGTGTAGATGCGCATAAACCTTTTTCGAACCAATTCAACGCTTTCTTGAGTTATCCGCCCTTGATTTTAGTCTGGAATACTTTTATTTGGCACCTACAGTCCTCGTCAACGAAACTCGTCCTAGGGCTTTCATTGCATTCTTTTGAAATTAGGTGCACATGATTGGTGCCGAGTGCACATGTGCACAAACTTTTTCCGAGTTGATTCAACAGTTTCTTGAGTTACTCCCCTTGATTTTGGCCTGAAATCTTTTATTTGCCACATACTGTCCTCGTGAATGCAACTCGTCTCAGACTTTTCGATGGATTCTTTCGAAATTTGGTACATATGGTCGGTACCATATGTAGCTGTGCACAACGTGATTCGACGTTTTCTTCAGTTACTCCCCTTGATTTTAGTCTGAAATCCTTGTATTTGGCACCTACTGTCATTTCAGCCCAATTCATCAGGCTGATGAGCTTACTTTTGCAGCTTATGCTAACAAAAAATTTGTTTTAAAGTTACTGATACATACATAAGCGCATAACCGGGGGTGGGTGAATATGCACCCCCGCAGAGTAAGAGTAACTGGAGTTCGACTTTCTCCTACAAATACCGCTCCAGGCCCTTAGGTTGTTTATCGACTGTATTTTTTTACGGGCGTATTTTGGGTTCAATTGAACTCTTGTTCCCTCACCCTCAGATGTCGTCACTTCATCGGGGCAGTCTTTGACTCCGTCCATAAGTTGGCACCATCTCTACAAGTCCGGCGGACCAAACTTCAGACTATGGTTCCAAGTTTTTTCTTCACACTCAAGACCTCACTCACTACGGTCGTCTCCAAGTTCGGCCTCTGCAACACCACCTACAGGGATATCTTCAGATGTCATTCCTCAACCCCCTGGTCCGGTATTGACGTCTCTACATCCACATCTGATTTGGTGGCAGTCCCGTAACAATGTGATGCGGGGAGTACCCCTTGTACCACCAGCTCCACTACACCATCTCTACACCGATGCATCCGAGACAGGTTTGGGAGCCCATCTAGACGACCTAGAGTTGTCCGGCAGATGGTCAACATCGGATGCCAAACTTCATATCAACCTCTTGGAAATGAAAGCTGTCATCTGTGCAGTCCAGCAGTGGAGTCATGTACTGGAGAATTCGTCTCTTCTCATCGCAACAGACAATTCAACTGTCATTGCTCATATCAACAAGATGGGTACCACCGGATCCTACCCAACATTCCGTGTGGTTTGGACCCTCTACAACTGGGTGATGCAACATCACTGCCACATACGTGCTCGTCATGTTCCAGGCTAGCTCGTCCCGACACGGTACTACAGACGGAATGGCAACTGCACCCAGAGATCTTCCAACATATCACCAGCATCTGGGAGAATGCTCTGATCGACCTATTTGTGACGAGGAACAATGCACAGCTTTCCCTCTTCGTCAGTCCGTTTCTGGACCCTCGAGCCTACGCCATCGATGCCCTATCGATCAACTGGCATAAATTCCTTGCATACGCCTACCCACCCATTGCCTTACTGCAGGAAGTACTACAGAAGATTGTTCAACACGACTGCATCATTCTTCTCATTGCTCAGTGGTGGCCTCGTCGACCGTGGTTTCCGGCCCTGATCCCTCTACTCACTGCCTCTCCACGTCGCCTACCAGTTTGGCCAATCCTGCGGGATACCCCATCACAACCCTCAGTGGCTCAACTTATACGTCTGCAGATTACCAAGTGTACCCTCACAGACCAAGGATTTTCAGCAGATATTGCAGAGACGATGGTTTCACCCAACCGATCACAGCACCAGTCTAAGTGGAGATTTTTCGTCTCATGGTATCGACGTCGAGGCTCCGATCCCGACACTGCTTTCTTCTTCACCTGCACCAAGATAATACAAAAGCAGCACTGTTGAAGGGTACCGATCAGCGTTGGCCTGGGTTCTACGGTTATCTGCTGGCATTGACATTAGCCTGGATCCCAATATCTCTGCTCTTCTACATGCCTGTGCACTACAGTCCCGTCGTTCCCGGAAACTATTACCTAAGTGGGACATCCATTCAAAGCCCGTTCCTTCTCATTCACCAAACGCTATATAGACGATCTTCTCGCTGTGGATAATCGCTATAAAAATGACGTAGTGAAGGATATATATCCACCTTCACTGGATTTGAAGGAAACTACAGATAGCCCTACAGGCACATCTTATTTAGATCTCTATCTCTATAAAAATGAAGCGGGCATTCTCTCTCGTCGACTTTATGACAAAAGAGATGATTACAATTTCGACATCGTAAACTATCCCGCTCTGGATAGTAATATTCCAGTGGGACCTGCATATGGCGTATACATATCCCGCTTAGTAGCATTTGCTAGATCCTGTGTTAAATGTGATGATTTTAATCAACGTCACAAAACATTGTTGCAGAAACTTATAAAACAGGACTATTCCACCAAGCGCCTCCACTCAAAGTTTCTCAAATTTGGCGATACATATCGCATGCTGATAGCAAAATACGAACGTAGCGTGCAAGATCTATAGCGCTACGTTTCGTAACTTGTGTCTAATTCCGCTTAACCCGGGGCTAGGGACCGTATGAACCCATGTACTTCAAGATCCTCATGGTACTCATATGAACAGTCACAATCAAAGCGTGACTGAGATACATCTTTTTTTTAGATGACGACTCTATAACGAATATTATGGATTAAGAATACTGATCAGCGATACAGATTTGATATTTTTGGAACATCAACATGTCTTGCTGGCATCATTGAAAACTGTTGACCGCTTCTCTCTTGCAGGAAACAAGCCTAGGTTTATGTATACTATGATTGTCCTTTTGAATTTGGTGCTAATACTGTTATGTGGAAAATGGAATAGGTCTTTGGATTATGGACGCGGATATTCTCTAATGGACGACGGCTGGATTATGAATGACGGACTAGACGCTTGTAATTGGCGTGGTTCTCAGTGCATTCCTTCGCCCACCCTTTGAACCACTAGAGTCAGCCTTGATGAAAGCTGTTTCCTACAAGACTGCCTTCCTAGTGGCCTTAGCCCTGGCATCTAGAGTATCCGAGCTTCATGCCTCATGCCTTGGAAAGGAAATCAATGACTTGGACGGCAGATTGGGCACGCATATCCTTCCGCCCTGTTCATGAGTTCATCGCCAAGAATGAGACTGTACGACAAGGACCTTGTGCTCAACGTCTGTGTTCCATCCCTGCATTATCAGATTTTGTTCAAGGACTTGATAACGACATCTTACTGTGTCCAGTACGAGCAATACGTCACTACCTCAGCCGTACCAATCCTATCAGAGGTTCTTGTCGACTACTGATGCTCTCTCTTCTCCCAAGGGCTACTCAAGACATTACCAAGAATACGGTGGCCTCCTGGTTGAGCAAGACCATTAGTGGACATACAAATTATCCCATTATGTCCAGTGTTCCAGTACGAGCAATACGTCACTACCTCAGCCTTACCAATCCTATTAGAGGTTCTTGTTGACTACTACTGCTCTCTCTTCTCCCAAGGGCTACTCAAGACATTACCAAGAATACGGTGGCCTCCTGGTTGAGCAAGACCATTAGTGGACATACAAATTATCCCATTATGTCCAGTGTTCCAGTACGAGCAATACGTCACTACCTCAGCCTTACCAATCCTATTAGAGGTTCTTGTTGACTACTACTGCTCTCTCTTCTCCCAAGGGCTACTCAAGACATTACCAAGAACACGTGGTGGCCTCTTGGTTGAGCAAGACCATTGAATGGACATACGAACTATCCCTCGATGCTCGTAGTGCATTCCTTCGCCCACCCTTTGAACCACTAGAGTCAGCCTTGATGAAAGCTGTTTCCTACAAGACTGCCTTCCTAGTGGCCTTAGCCCTGGCATCTAGAGTATCCGAGCTTCATGCCTGGGAAAGAAAATCGGTGACTTGGATGGCAGACTGGTCATGCATATCCTTCCGCCCTGTTCCTGAGTTCATCGCCAAGAATGAGACTGTACGACAAGGACCTTGTGCTCAACGTCTGTATTCCATCCCTGCATTATCAGATTTTGTTCAAGGACTTGATAACGACATCTTACTATGTCCAGTACGAGCAATACGTCACTACCTCAGCCATACCAAAGCTATCAGAGGTTCTTGTCGACTATTACTGATGCTCTCTCTTCTCCCAAGGGCTACTCAAGACATTACCAAGAATACGGTGGCCTCCTGGTTGAGCAAGACCATTAGTGGACATACAAATTATCCCATTATGTCCAGTGTTCCAGTACGAGCAATACGTCACTACCTCAGCCTTACCAATCCTATTAGAGGTTCTTGTTGACTACTACTGCTCTCTCTTCTCCCAAGGGCTACTCAAGACATTACCAAGAACACGGTGGCCTCTTGGTTGAGCAAGACCATTAAATGGACATACGAACTACATGTATCCCTCGATGCCCCCCCACTGCTAGCCTCTGCATCTTCTCATGAAATACGAGCCATCGCAACATCATGGCCTTTATGGAAGAACGTATCGCTGGATGACATTGTCCAAACCTGTGCTTGGAGTGCCAATTCCACGTTTACAGATTTCTATCTGAGAGACTTGTCAGTACAAACAGACAACCTGACCATGTTAGGGCCGCTCGCTGCTGCCCAACATGTAGTCGCCTAGTCTTCAAAGAAAAAAGAGGGGGGGGGGGGGGCAGTACCGATCTCAAGCCGACCGACCAGTCTGCAAGATGGTTAAGAGTCACGGCATATCGGTAATCGCCAATACCAGCCAAGTCAGCTATCAAGACCCCGACACTAGTAAATACAGTGAGTATAAATGTATTTATTTTTCTAGGTAAATCTAGTGTCGGACATTCAAGAAAATTTCATAGTAAGAAATTGGCGATTGGAGCATATCGTTGGTACCCTAGTATTCGGGTTCAGAAGCCTCGGTCCTTATACCCTTCTTACCGTCTTACTAGAAATTGTCCCTTAGCCCCTACAGTGCTTTATGCCCAGGGTTTACTAACGGGTTCAATTCACGGTACCATGCATCTCTGATCATCTCAGCGGTTACAGCCACACTTCAACAAAGCCGAGGCCCACCTCCTACTGTTGGTAGTGGGCAAACTATAGTTTAGATTTGAGCAATAAATAGTAAACATTTATAAACAACGTTGGTATTTATTATCAAATCAAACCTGCTATAGTCTTGACTGCCCGACCCAGCCTCCCCGCACTCTTCTCGGCCTTGCACACATCACGCTTATAGGCTTATAGAAGAAAAAGGATTTGGGGAAGTGCGTTTGGGTGCAGGCGCAGTGTAACCTATTGGCTGAGGCTCCAGAGGGTGAGAATTTTTAGTCTACAGCAGAATCTCAAAGGAGGATTAGGGCAAACTATAGCAAACCATAGCAGGTTTGATTTGATAATAAATACCAACATTGTTTATAAATGTTTAATTTTTCTTCCGACATTAGAGCTTCTGGGCAACAGATGAATCGCATGCTTTGCAGGCTTTGAGCATATGTGGGCACTGTTGCAAACAATTGCTGCTCGCCCTTCCTTGCAAGGACTGACCATCTATGCCCTCCTCGATGCCTTGCCAGAAAGGCCAGTTTTTGGGGTTCTCTACCCTCCTTGTTTGTTGATGGGTTGATTGTATTATAAAATGTTACCAAAGCGATGTTTGAGGTCTCTGGGGAAGATTAGCCCTGGCTAACCAGGCACTGTATCTAAATACAAAATTAGTTATTATTATTATTGTTTGCCATATATGAATATAGTATTTTTCTTGATCCCTATAGGAAGCAGTTGGCAGAAGACATTGTACGAGTCCTTAGACAGCGTAAGGTGTATGATAGCCCTGATATCCCAACCATATATACAGTCTCCTGTCTGTCAAGAGGAGTACAACATCGCTTTGGCCAGATTCCTATCTAAGGTGACATTTTGATATTCTTTGTAGCCAAAAGTTAGAAATACTGCTGTATGTAACATTATAATTTCTATCCATGATGTTTACGCCCATATATTGGCAACAATTGTTCTCGCTGTGACAAAACTGTTGCTGCACAACATCCACATTTATTTGTTCTCTGACACCATGACACCATGCCTGTGGGGGATTTTATGGTATTGTTGCCCAGTATTCGTTTCTATCAATCTTATGTTTCTCCGGGTGTCAGACTTTTAGTTTCTGGAAAATGCTTCCCAAATTTGGACTGTTGATACCTCACAAGAATATGTCGGTTGGGATTGCATTTTGTCAACATTCGTCTACAACTGGTGTCACCTGGGGATAAAGTTAAAAATTTGTTCCCAGAAACTTGAAAGATTTGGTTGATAGCTTTGCATATCTGTGATGCAGAGTAAGATAGTCCCGAACATGGATGGAATCAGCCCTTGAGGTAAATATCCCACCAGATACTGATCTTTGACCAGATACTAAATTAGGAACCCCTTTACAAATCTCCGGAAACGAAATAGAGGTAGTTCAAAACTTTAAATTTCTCAGTATTTATATTAATAATAACTTAACATGGGTCTCCCATATCGATTATATTTGTAAGAAAGTTTCCAGGAATATAGGACTACTCAATCATATTAAGAAATCCGTTAACAAAAAAATGCTATACATTTTATATTATTCTCTTATATTTCCATATCTATCGTATTGTAATACTCTTTGGGGAAACACATACACTAGTCATCTTAGACCTTTGACCTTACTTCAAAAACGTGCAATACGACTTATAACATTTTCAAATAAAGTAGACCACACTGAACCCCTATTCCGGAAAACCCAGATTTTACAGCTGAATAAACTAAATACTTAGCTTTTACTGTTGATACTCCACAAATTTTTCTACTGCTCAACTCAACTGCCTAAAGCCTTTAGACAATATTTTACAAAACAATCAACAGTACATTACTATCAAACAAGAGGATATCAATTTAATATAGCTAGGCCGTTTTATCGGACAAACCTATCCTTCTACACCACTAAAATAGCTGGACCCCGTGAGTGGAAAAAATTACCCTCCTCAATTAAATCCACACCACCTACTTCACTATTCAAATCACGCCTTAAATCATATCTGCTTGAAGACTGACCTGTCTCCATACACATATATGCGCCTGGTATAATAATTCTATGTTGTATATCAAGACTACAAATTTCGCATATTACATGTATTATGGATAGAACAAGCCCCATGGGGCTTTATTCCCGCCTCTTACAGTTTGTGAGCATTACTAGAAATGAACATTTATGTGGTGAATAAAAATCAAAATCAAA
Organism: Hanleya hanleyi; assembly: GCA_036873755.1. NCBI lineage: Eukaryota > Metazoa > Mollusca > Polyplacophora > Lepidopleurida > Hanleyidae > Hanleya > Hanleya hanleyi. The sequence continues at coordinate 98,737 of JAVTVY010029459.1, read as the reverse complement.
TCAAAATCCCCTAATTTAATGATCCCATTACTCTTTTATATATGTGAAGCCCTGTCTGTCATGATAAGACAGTGACTGTACTGGAAGAAGACTTGGGAGAATGGTCAGAAAAACAAATACAATTTCTATTGCATAAGTACTGTACTTCTTCGGAATACGCATTGTCTAATTCTAATTCTGTGATTCTGATAAACTATTGATCTATGGGTACCATTGCAGGAGAAGGACCTACTGTTTGTACCTGTGTGTATTGAAGAGCTTGCGGAACTTCCCAGGACTTTTGCCAAGATAAAACTGTTAGATGGAAGAGGGGGGAAATTCCATGCCCTGTCAGAATCTGTGTGTAATTCTGTCATCACCTGGCTAAAGACAGGGACAGCAGGGACCATCTTCCCAACTACACAGGTACATGTCATCTCATCTCACCTGATGTCTGCATATGGAAAATTGTCAATATTCTGAATGCTTAATTATGTGTATTTTCCCCCCAATACCCTCCACCGGAAGGGAAATGAAAAAAAAATAACAGAACAGCCAGTTTGGTGGTGGGTGAATTGGTGAAGGTGTGGGTGGGGAAAAGGGGTGGGGGAGGAGATATTCTACTATCTGTTTTCTTACTCGGATAAATTAGCAATTTTTATTTCTCGTAACATATCTCATATATGTCAAATATAATTGCGTGATATTGTAGACCTCTATATTCCTGATTATTTTATTCCTGTGCCTTTATCCTGTTTCCCTGTAGGAGGTTTTCGATATTGACGCTGTCTGTGAAGAATACAGGAGAAATGAGATGGAGAACCTGTACGAGATATCAGGAAAGTCTTTAACAAAGAACTCATTCAAACCAAATTCAACTGTGGATTTCCCTGAGGTTAAGCAGGATGTTTCCAATATCTGTGATCTCTACCTGTGTTACAGCCAAGATAACATGAGGTTTGCTGCCGTCCTTTATCAGATGATTTCAGACTTTGTACCCGGTGTTGTTGTCAGTTTCGGGGTGGGATCACCACAGGAACGCTTACAAAAGCTTGACATTGCGAAACATATTGTCACCTTCATATCGCCAACATTTCTCAAATCTGCACAACTGGTGGACGAGCTTCATATTGCACTTTGTCGAAAAAGAGCTTCACAAAAACTCTCTCTCGTTTACCCTATTCTGACATCACCTCTGGACCAGAAACCCGTCTTTCTCCACCTGATACCTTACAGCCTCTGTATGCAGGATAAATTCTGGGCCAGCATCGGCAAGAAGATAAAGAAACTAGACAGTATGAGGACTGTGGTGGTGAAAGGAGACCTTCAGGGATCGTACAGTTGTACTCACGAGGAACTGATGGCTCTACGTAAAGCTAGTCTGGACCTGTCTGAATCTCTTCTCACTGAAAGGTAGCAATCACATCTACATGTAACTTCCATTTATTCATCTGTTTGGCTAATTAACCAAGTTTACATCTGTTAACATGGATATGTTTGTAAATTTGTGAAATGAGAATTTGCGTCCTTTAGCCTCCTATTTTTTGTTAGGTGTCTTGTATATTCTCTGGGTTTAGTGTTCTGAACATTCATTGTAGTTATCCTAAACTGCTCGACCCATACCTCCAGGGCTTCCGTTCTAGCTAATGAACTAAGTATAATAAGCACAACATTTCAACTGAAAGATTTACGGTACCAACTGAATTACAAGCGTCTGGTCCGTCATTCATAATTCAGCCGTCGTCCATTAAAGAATGTCCGCGTCCATAATCCAAAGACATATTCCATATTTCATATAACAATATTAGTACCAAATTCAAAAAGACAATCATAGTATACTTAAACATAGGCTTGTTTCCTGCAAGAGAGAAGCGGTCAACAGTTTTCAATGATGCCGGCAAGACATCATGATGTTCCAAAAATATCAAATCCGTATCGCTAATCAGTATTCTTAATCCATAATATTCATTTTAAAGTCGTCATCGAAAGAATGATGTATCTCAGTCACGCTTTGATTGTGACTGTTCATATGAATATCATGAGGATCTTGAAGTACCAGGGTTTCATACACATCATGTTTTGACACCGGTATTCGGTGTCAAAACCGGTGTCAAAACTCCCGTAAAAACTCAATTTAGATGGTATCTTAGACCTTGGTAAATTAAGAACATAAAACTGAAGATGTTAGATTATCCGTTTGTTGCTTTATTTTCACAATTCAAATACGTAGCGGTTTTGACATGCTCCATTGATGGTCGTATGAAAATTTGTTATATACATTACTTATGGCGGTTGCAAAATTAGAAATAAACTCAATAGAAGTCTGTCGGTCGGCGACAAAAACATAAAAAAAAATCAATTCAGGTGAAAAAAATATTGAATTTTCAGTATCCGGTGGCAAAAATTTGGACTTCTATGAAACCCTGAGTACATGGGTTCATACAGCCCCTAGGCCCTGGTTAAGCGGATTTAGACATATTAATGTGACAAACCATGTATTTTGATATATTCAGGTTCTTGAAGGATGGTGACGAGAAAAGCCCTCAGATGGTGAATCTAGTAAATGTTGTTGATGTTGCTGGCATCATCAGTGGAGAGAAGAATGCATCAACTGTTACATTGGACGAGGTAAAATACAGTACTGTTCATTGAAAAATCTCAACATGGACATCTGGTGATTCGTTTATATGGGCGACATTGAAACATCCTTTTACCATGTTTACTCTCTAAAATATATGCTTCTTGCTTCTAAATATCTGTCCAGGGTTATATCTTCGGCAGCTTTATTTGAAGCCAAAATATTTGTCCAGGATTATATGTTTGGCAGCTTTATTTGAAGCCATTTTGAGCCCAATGTTATGGTTTTGTCGGTATAAAGGCAAAGACCGAGTTACCTTGCATTTGTGTGACACCACATGGTCGGTGATGTCAATTCATAACTCTGACAGTATCCTGATAACAGGATCATACGTTTAATGCCTCTTAATATTCCCGTCATGAGACGAGGTTGTAAATGCGATTTGTTTTGGCCATCTGTTACCATTTGTTAGCTGTGCGATATCTCCAATTCGAGATCATAGATTACTACCAAACTAGAAGCCTATGAAAGATGACCAACCTTGACCTATTTTATCTCTTTCAAATTCCTGTATTTGCTTCCTAAGTCTTAAACCTGCTTTAATTAATGCCTTTAATCTCCAATTAAATGCACAATCAAACGTAGAAAACGGAAGTTAAAAGAAAAAAACCAACTCCCCTAGGAGAGTTGTCCGCCCCTAGGAGAGCTCTCCCACTCAATCCAGCGTGGTTACTATAAAGGTCATTGTAAGCCTTATTCCAATCCTCTTTCTCCTGTTTGCTCGAGCAGTGCACATCTAGGGAAGTGTTCAGAGTCAATTTTACAACATTGGTTGTTGTTGTCTCGCTGGTATATCCTTTATCAAGTGTTGAGTTTGTTGTTTATTCGGAACTTATTTATTGTATTATTATGTCTGAAGTTCCGTCTTGTATTCCGTGTCGTACGTGCGGGAAAAATTTGTCCCCTTCTGGACGCTCACACGGCTTGCTTTTCATGTAAAGATTTGTGTTATTGTGCGTCCACGTGCGCGGAATGTGTATTATGGGTTCCGACGGCTTGGAAGATTTATGCCCAGGGCCGTCGTGCTTTGCTTTTATATGCTTGTGAGGACCCGTCTATTTCGGAGATCGACACACGGGTCTTAGAAATTTCTTTGGTCAATGTATGAAGTGTTGTTAGGATCTTGACCGAGCTGGTCAAGACCCAGTTTCTCCCACGTCGGTATGTATTCCATACTATCATACACGAAGATAATTCTAGATTGCTAGACAGTTTGACCCGGTGCGGAGATTCATTGTCTAGGGTCGATCCAAAACCCGTTCCTTTGTTACGCTCAACAAAGACCAGGTCGGTCTTGCCTGGCCATTCCATTGTCTCCTTCAGACAAAAGAATTCTTTGCCACAGGTTATTTCGCCTCTGTCTATCGGTACCACATATCTCTTCCAAAAAGAAGAAAGCTAATAAACAACGTCGTCTGTCTATTTCTCCGTTGTCGGTTATATCTGGACATAGTTTATTTAATTCCGTGCCCGATCTATTTGTTGGGGCGAATGTTGGATTCGTTTGAGTCGGCCACGTGTTTAGTGTCTTTGGACGTACGTCGCTAAATATTTGGGGCGGAGATTTTAAATTCTCTTGAAATGATCGTCTGACGATGTTCTTCTAAAAGTCTTTATGAAATCTCATGTTTAACAAATAACACAGTCCTGCATTAGGCCAGTGTGTATTCAATATTACGTCTTCACACAAACTTTGAGTTGCGACCCGGTGTGTTTGAGGTGGGCTTTTATTAGCCCCCAACATTCCGTTTTGTTCGGTCAGTATGGAGCCTATTGTGATCTTCTTTAAACGAACAGGTATTTGTTTCGTGGTTTCATGATTTGATCCATTGAATTGTTGTATAAATTACCAGGATTGTGAGAACTACCCTCGTTTGACGCGGGAGGTTCGTTTTTCCCCGCCGGGGAAATCCGAGTCTTTATAAGCAGTCCGTCAATGTTCCATGTGATGACTCGTCTATGTCGGAGATCGACAGACGGGTCTTACAATTTTCTTTGTTCTCACCTTCATCCATTCAATTCTTTGCTCCTACCAAGAAGGTAATCTCTTGTTATATCAAGTATTATTATGTGATTTTGATATCCTGTACGGAGGTTTTATTCTGCCTCTCATGTTTACGTTGTGTACGTAACCACAACTCAACTCTATTTAAACGATGCTATAATAATAGCATAAATGGATGTTACGGGGCTTCAATGCTACGACTGTTTGTTGCATTTTAATGAGCGTCTTTGCTGATCTCTTTATGTGATTAAGGGTGTGTCGATCAACAAAGGGATCACGTGTATGTAATCCTATTACCCACTGTTTATTGTGAAACTGTGCTATGCCTTGATACACAAATTTGTTTTATACATGTGATTTGTTTGTTTCTCACTAAGCTGGTTCCATCTGTATACTGTGTTACGCTTATAATTCAGATGGAGTTATGCACTAATTTTAATTCTTCCCTATGAGAAAATTTAAAATTTTACTAGCGTGAGTGGGAATGTATTGGTCCGGCCAAGGTTTAAGCCTAATGACACGTAAGTCGTGAAGTCTTCTATGGTTTCTTTCTACCAAGTATGTATTACCGGTACAGTCTACTAGAGCATCAAACTGCTCTTTAGTAATGTTCTTACTGTTCTTCCTCTTCTCGACAAATTTGTTCGTGTTGGGTCATTTCAAATTCTAAATCTTTGAATAACCTCATTTTCCTGCCGGCGAGAGACTTTAAATGTTTTTCCTCTCTTCGGGAATTTAAAATTCTTTAAGGATTTGTTTTGGTTTCCTGGAAAAATCTTTGTTCTGGATGTCGATTGTGTGACTTTTTGGTTATTGATAGTAACATTGTTGTAAATGTTTAATATTCTCTCCATATAAAACTCCAGTACTGAATTTCATGTACAGGAGACAAATTACATCGGGAGAGGTCATAATGTAACCATATTCATTGACACATTATTTCATGTTCACTGACACAAAGATCCATAATCCCATTTATCTCATTGAGCTTACATTTGGTGATTAACGCTACAAACATTTAATATGTTCATCTCTACTGCGTTTAAAGAGAAGGAAAATTTATTACAATCGACTTCGGGGTTACTGTTTGCAACGCCCTTCTGTTACGTCGTGTACTTTTATAAGTTTGTATCCTGCTCCATTATGAGCATGTATATACATTAAGTTGTTGTGAATGAGGAAATCACTACGTTGTTTATCATATACAACGTTTCTCGCATTTTTCACATTACGCTTTCCTATTACACCTTGACGACATGTTCATTACGCCGTCATGTGTCTCTCATACACCTGTGCGTCGTTCTATTACATCGGTTAGACGTTTTCCGGTACGCCATAACGCCGTTTGTCACGTCATTTCTTCATTTGCGAGATGCATATTTTATATCCATTCATCGGCACTTCCTTTGATTCTCTATCGTCGGTCGTCGGCGGGAGGGGAAGTCCGTTCGTTTGGCGTCAACCATCCACTGGTATCAATTCCTCTCGGGTTTTTCACATTGTGATTTACTTACGTTCGTCGTTTCTCTACGAAGTGAGTTCTGTTCAGACCTTGTTGTTTCCAGTCTGGAGTTCAGATTTTCAAAATTGTATTGGAATCAACAGTATTTGGTCAAATGCTGTTATATGGAATAGGTCTTTGGATTATGTACGTGGATATTCTGAGGACGACGGCGGGATTGTGAATGACGGACTAGTCGCCTTTAATTGAATTCAGCACAGTGTTGTATTAACACAGTACCATGTTGACTTTAGCACACAAACATTGTGTTGAGATCCGTTTACCTTTGGATTGTGCTTAAACAACACAATGTTTTTGTGGTGTACTTGGGGGACAGTTTTTCCGACTTTCTCCTTCAAGTACTTTATTCCTGTATTGACCGTTACACCAATGGTTAGACTTTGACATTATGGTTCTGTCATCAACCTTAGGGTTGCTTATTTTATGTAGGACCTTACTCGCTACGTTCGGGTTCGGTCTCTACAGCGGATTATTTGTCCTGGTGCCGAGGTCGTCATTTCGTTCCTGACTCTATTTCCCTCGCAATTGTCTTCTTCCTTCACCTTCACCAGGATAGGAAGTCTCATATTAGCACCATGGAAGGCTATCGTTCTGCTCTGGCTGGGTGTTACGTCTTTCTTTTGGTACCAACATTAGCCTTAACGATAACATCTCTGCGCTTATTCGCGCCTTCGCATTACAGTCGCGTTGTACTCGCCAACTGTTACCGAAATAGGATATCGGTGTGGTTCTGTGTGCCCTGATTTACCACCTTTTGAACCCTTAGAGTCCGCGTCTATAAAAGCTGTGTCTTATGAGACGGCCTTTGTGGCGGCGTTTGCTTTGGCGTCCAGAGTGTCTCATCTTTATGCTCTTGAAAGATCTTCTATGACCTGGACAGCGGATTGGTCTTGCATTCTTTTTCGGCCCATTCCTGAATTTATCGCCAAAAATGAGTCTGTTCGTTCAGGTCCGTGCGCTCAACGTTCGTACTCCATTCCTGCGTTGTCAGACTTTGTACATGGCCTCGTGGACGATCTTCTGCTAGATCCTGTTCGAGCCATCCGTCACTATCTTACTCGTACCGATTTCGTTCGCGGCTTTCGGCTACGGTTATCATATCCCTTCGCCGGTCAGCAAGGCTTGATATTTAAAAAAGCCGCGTAGTTGAAGAAGACCATAAAATAGTCTTATCAATTGGCAGAAGGTAGATATACTATTGACGCCCCCACTACTGTCTTCTGCTTCTTCTAATGTGTTTCGTACCATCGCTACACATGGCCTTTATGGAAGAACTTGTCCCTCCATGACATTGTCCAGTCTTGTGTCTGGACAGCAAATTCCACGTTCACAAATTTCTATCTGTGTGATATGTCAGTGCAGTCAGATAGTGTGACCACGCTTGGGCCACTAAGGGCTACCTAGCACGTGGTTAGTTCTTTCAGGAAGAGAGGGGGGGGGGGCAGAATTTGTCACCATTGCAGCAAGGCAGCCATCTTGCTCTTCATCATGATCGTCTTTGAAGGAAGGAATAAGTCGGATAGACGACCATGGACTCTCTAATCATCAATCTAAGTGGTCTGACACTTTGAGAGTTTAATCTTTGCCTTAACTACGGTTTTGCTTGTGTCTTTCAGCTTGAAGCTGACTTTCTTCTGGATGATCTCAGCTGTGTCTCCTACGCTCATCTCACAAGACAAGTTGGACGTAAGTCGTTGGTGGATTGAGAATGGCGTGGCTTGGCGCCCTCTAAGACCAAGAAGACCTAACAACCCGAGTGGTAGAGGATCCTGACATCTTGGTAGAGTTTGCATATCACACCACGAGCACAGCTACATGGATGGAGGCACTCAAGAATAAGTATATCTGTATCATATCCATGATTTACCCTTTTCATCTCTGACCAGGGTTTTTCTTGTTGCCTTTTCTTTGTCTCATGTTTATTCTCTTATTTGTGTCATCCCGGCTACATGGAGGAAGACACTCAAAAGATAGGTTAGATTAGTATCTTCTATTACTACTCCATGATTACCCTCGGCTTTTCCGGCCAGGTTTCCTTTGTTGAGATTTATGGAAGAACTTGCTCCTCCTTGACATTGTCCAGTCTTGTCTGGACGGCGAACTCCACGTTCACCAATTTCTATCTGAGAGATATCAGTCCAGTCAGATAGGATGACCACGCTTGGGCCGCTTATAGATGCCCAGCACGTGGTCAACTAAATTTTTTAAAAAAAGGGGAGGGGGGCGGCATTTTGTATCATTGCAGCAAATCTGCAAATTGCTGTATCATCTCATCTCATTCATACTATTAGTCCACATTTGATTGATCACATATTGAAGGAAGAAATAAGTTCAGATGGACGACCTTGGATCCTCTAAGAGATGTCGGACACTAAATCATCACTCTAAGATGCCTGACTCCATGGTGAGTGTGATCTTTACCTTAATTGCGGTTTTGATTGTGTCTTTCAGGTTGAATCTGACTTCCTTCTCATGATCTCATCTGCGTCATCTACGCTCAACTCCCAAGAAGCAAGTTGGACGTAGACGTTTGTGGACTGACAGTGGTGTGGCTTGGCGACCTCTAGGCACGGACTGGATCTGCTTCACCCGGACTTAGGAACAGCCAAGAATCTGCATGCAGATAAGCCTTACCAAGTAGACCTATCATCCTGCGGGTAGGGGTCCTTTCTTGGTATAGATGGCTTCCCGAGTAGACCTATCAACCTGCGGGTAGGGGTCCTTTCTCGGTAGAAATTACTTCCACAGTAGACCTATCATCCTGCGGGTAGGGGTCCTTTCTCGGATGAAATTACTTCCACACCACAAGCACAGCTACATGGATGTAGACAATCAAGATAAGTACAACTGTATCTTATCCATATTTTAACCTTTTTCGTCCTTGACCAGGGTTTCAATTCTTGATTGTTGATTGTTTCATGCATATACCCATGTTTTCTGTGTTATTCCAGCGGTTACTTAGCCTACTTTTGGAACTACTTCAAGTCCGAGGTTCCCACCTCCATATGTTGGTACTGAGGCATTAATTAAAGCAGGTTTTAGACTTAGGAAGCAAATATTAAACATTTATAGACAATGTTTCTATTTGTTACTAAGTCAAACCTGCTTTAATTTAATGTGCCCTCCCTTCCTTCCCCTCGTACCGCGGCCTTGTCTATTACTGGTCTCGGTATGAGAAAGAGGATTGGAATAAGGCTTACAATGACCTTTATAGTAACCACGCTGGATTGAGTGGGAGAGCTCTCCTAGGGGCGGACAACCCTCCTAGGGGAGTTGGGTTTTTTTCTTTTAACTTCAGTTTTCTACGTTTGATTGTGCATTTAATTGGAGATTAAAGGCATTAATTAAAGCAGGTTTGACTTTGTAACAAATAGAAACATTGTCTATAAATGTTTAATTTGTGTTAAATTTGTTGAAACAATGCGCATGGACAGTGTGATCATGTTAAATTTGTTGAAACAATGCGCATGGACAGTGTGAAAGACATTGTGAACGGTCAGTTCAGTGAACTCGCAGACACAAGAAACGCGCAAGACATTTTGGCTTTTGTTAAGTTCATTTATTGCATAAGCCAGACATTCATAATCATATTGCATGCATGATTTGAAAGGACAGTTCGTTACAATGTTCAAGTTCTTTACAAATGTTCAGTAAGATATATAACAAGAACATGGATAAATGGTTGTGATAAGTTTGTTAGAAACATCAGTTCATTAGCAAGAAGGGAGAGATGTAGTGTCCAAGCACTTAGTATTGCATAAATAATGATAATGAATACTCCCTACAGTAACTGCTCCCTCATGAATATTCATAGTGCATCCGGGTTACAGGTTGTTAGCGGAAGCCCGCCATTGGAATGTAAAAACGTGTTCTATGAAATAGATCATCATATGAACAAGATTCTTAGTTTGTTATCGGTTCAGGATACCAAACATTACAACTGGGACATTTTTCACCGTTTTGCAAAAATCTCTGTTGTTATTGTCCTGTAGTGTAGCCTTGTATAATCTCGTTAGCTCTTTCCATTACAAATGGAAAGACCTTTTGTTATTCTACGGATTATTATTATTCTACTTTTGAAATAGCGGCTAAATGGCTTGATATACAGCTTAGATATTTGGCACCTTTGTAGATACGAGGCTGTACGTTCTGGTACAAGTACCAGACCTTGACCTATTGAGCTATGGGCTTTTTTGATAAAAACACCATTTTGCGAATATTGACCAAACGCATAAGGCGATGCAGCTGAAATTTGAAATGTGAAAGTTTGCAGATACACCCAACAAAATTACCAATAAAATAAGTAGGTCACGGAAGCGGTTTTAGAGTTCTCTCCCCTGGTGCTGTTTTTCGTGTGGGCTGTGTACAGCCAAAACTAAAGAACATATCTAAAAGAAAGTTGATGGTTCGTAAGTGTTACATATGGCCATGCTGTAGTTATATTTTTGAATTGTTATGTAACAAGAAAAAGTAGTTATCTCCCTTTTACTGTTTTTCAAAACCCGGTATTTTATAAGGAAATAAGCTACGGCATTGATACTCCTACTATTAATGAACACTTTAATCACCGAAAAGAATGTGACCTTAAGTTTGACCTTTGTCCTCCAGGAGCGTCTCTATATGAGTGCAAAGTTTGGTGGTGAAATCTTGAACGGCTTATGCGATCAGCCTAGAAATAAGATCACGTGACCTACATCATGTCACAGTCACCACTTGTCTCAGAACTCGGCCTTGACCTTGACCTTTGAAGTGGTAAGCATCCAAATATCGAAAACACGGCTTCCATTTTCTGGAAAACTAACGCACTGACAGTTACAAAACAATGGTACAATAGTGGGCACAATATTGTCATTCTTTTGGCGCTATTTATAAAACGATCTGATGTGACCTTGACCTTGAATATCGCACAATGTCAAAAACATTGTTCGCTTTTTTCTCAAAAACTACGACATGCAGGAATGTGTAATTTAGTACATTTGTAGCCCATGATACAGGTATGACGTCACTGAATTTTCAACCTGACCTTGACCCTGGTTTTTCAGATATGGCCCCGACAGTTTTCAGACTACAGCGCCATAACTTGAAAACTGTTAGGAATTCTAACTTGAAATTTGCACATGAATGTAGGTCATTACATGAGGTAGCAGAACATCAGTAGAACCCATAAAAAGATACCAGAAAGATTGGGAGATAATTAGCCATTTCTGAAATTTTGGATTTATTCAAATTTTGCGAAAATTATGCATCCAATCATCACTATTTTTAGGCACGAATGAGGAAATATATATATGTATTTGCCTATGAAATTTCAAGAATATAGCTTTGATAGGTTTAGAGATATTAAAAAAAACAATTTTCCCGAACTATTAGGCCGTTAAATGGTCACATGTTCATTTCATCTATTCAATGGGAGTTGTCAATTTCGCTATAGCGATTCGGCTGTAACACTCGAGGCATTTTAAATAAATGTCGTGTTACATGACGGAGCTGGCTCATCATTTTGGAAACGCTATAACTCTTGAACCGCAATAGGTACGGACTTCTAATTTGTTGCTTGTCACTTCCAATAATGAGTTCTTTCGTCGACAATGACTCTACACCATAATACGGCGTAGACAGAGGTTTAGCGATAAGACAAAAAAACATTCTCCCCACTTCGTGCATGCTATTTGCCTATCACCCGTCAGGTTAAACGCTTTCGATATTAAGTAGTAATTGATTTCATCCATCTGATTGTATAACGCCAGATCGGTTTCAAAGAGGTATTAATTGGTTCTCCATTGACAAGGCGTGCAGACCTGTATGTAACCCGACACACAAGTTAAAGCTTTCAGGAATTTCGACTGTACCAACCGAGTCACCCCGCGATTGTAATTAAATGAACGTCGTTTTAAGTGATGAAAGGAGCTGTGAACCATGATGAACCCTCTGTAAGCCCGTGATGCATTATGTATATTGTTAATTAAACGAAGGGTGTTCAGTTGTCATTATATCGACATCGCCTATGCAACATGACGTGAACTTAATTTCCAACGAAAGGATACATTTGGAAGACCGTCGTGGAAAGACCGTGTCATTGTACCAACAATGTCTAGTGAGTGAGTGAATAGGGTTTAACGTCGCTTTCAACATTTGTTCAGCTATATCACGACGGGCAAGGGAAGGGAGGGGAGGGGGAGGGGCAGGGGTACCTACTTGTAACAGAGCAGATCTAATGCTGCCATTTTATAGTGCTGTCCCACTGAAATATCATGCCGTAGGCAGACATGACACCCCACTCAGTCACATTATACTGACACCGAGCGAACCAGTCCTTGTTCTATCCTCTTAATGCTGAGCGTAAGCGAGGGAGCAACAAGTTCCATTTTTCAAGTCTTAGGTATGACCCGGCTTGGGATCGAACCCAGTATGTCTAGTTATAACTTATACTTATTATGACATAGTCACACACAAAAAATCTGAAATATCTGTTACACTTTTCTCCAGAATTCTGTTTTAAAAACGTAAAAAAATGTGTCTCAGTTTGCCCCGCTATGGGGTACTCTGGGACACCCACTGGGGTGCGATGGGACAATAATCAATATACATTTTATAAGAAGTATATAATATGTTTCACAGGAGTTTAGAAGATTCAACAGCGGTGGTTAAGTTAGTTGCTATTTTAGGCCCCTGCTTTACGTAAAATATTTCCCAGGAGCCAAATTTGTGGAAAAAAATATTTTGTGTGATTCTCATCTCAACGAAAGCATTTGACTTTGAAAGTTTTAGTAAAACTCATCAAATCAAATAGGAGTAGCAAATACTACCATCTAGGAAACAAAATAATACACTTTGATGGAATTTTAGGATGAAAGGAAATTTCACCATTTGATTATTATTGTCCCAGTGTACCCCGGCAAAAGTGTCCCACTCTGCTCCAGGTGCATGATATATTCCTTTTTATGACAAAAATATAATACATACAGCTGAGATACTAAATCAAAATAATTGAAGTGTACCTTTGTCCATCCTCTCTCAGTAGTAACAAAACAGCAATGAAGTACTGCTGAAAATTTCTCATAACGAACTATTATCCTCAGTCCTAAAAATTTACTTGGACTGCCCAAAAACAGTTTTTGGGTCCCTAATTTTTTACCAATGATAGGTTTTACTGGTAATCAATATAAAGTTGTATGGGAGTGATAGCTTTCTGCTGATAGTAATGTTATGTGCCTCTTGTTCTTAACAAAAGAGCTAGACGGCTTGTCCCACTGTACCCCATGTCCCACTGTACCCCAATATCCCCTACATCTGGCAATGGTCCAAAGGTTTCCCGAAGATGACTGACGTTGATCTATTTTATCAAGGTCAAATTCTAGTATTTGCTATATCTTTTGAAGAATTACGGCTAGGGTGTCCAAATTCATATTACATGTGCAAACTAGTGATTGAACATGTTGAATAGAAGCCTATCGCAGTTGACTGATCTTGATCTATTTTGTCAAGGTCATATAGTGGTTGTCAAATGTGCTCCGTGGCTTCTGTTTGTTAAGATATAACATGAACGAATATAGGTAGAGTTCCCAAATGAATACATGTATACATCTGGCAATGGTCCACATGTGTACCGAAGATGACGGACCTTGATCTACTTTATCAAGGTCAAATTCTAGTATTTGCTATATTTTTTGAAGGATTAACGCTAGGGTCATCATATTCATATTACATATGCAATTGGTGATTGACTAGAAGCCTATCCCAGTTGACTGACCTTGGCCTATTTGTTTCAAGGTCATATACTGTTGATTATGATATAACATGAATTAATATAACTAAGCTTTATTTTGAATATCACTGACCCCGACTTATTTTATAAAGGTCAAAGTATATATGTTAAGTCTAAGATCTCCGAATTCATATTCCATCAGCAATTTTGGCTATATGACCTGGGCTTTTTAAGACCTGTTGTGGCCTGGGTGGGGGGTGGGGCGAAATGGCCCCCCTAATTATTTTTCTTGCGCATTGAGCTAGGGGCCTGAAGCTTACCACACTATTCCCTTGTGTCAAGCTCTACCAGAAAATGTAAAAAAAATCCAAGATGGACGCATTGATGACGTCACAGTGACGTCATTCTCAAAAACCGCATTTTTGGGGGTCAATTCTTCAGTCAGATATTCCGAATTTTTTATTTATGCAATTTCTCCGCAAAATCTGCATGATAAATTAGTAAATATTAATGTGATGTGATATAAAATAGTTTTTGTCCGCTTTTCATCGCGGAAAAGCAGAAATTTTGAAGAAATATGACAAAAACATCACTTTCCTGAGACCCCACGTGGCCGCCATCTAGAATTGTCCCATGATCCTCTGCTCGGGGGGTTATGCAAATAGGCTTAAAATGACCCCAATATGATAGTTTCAGCTCTCATTTTTTTGTCGTTCCGAATATTTATATTCCTTTCCGGGTGTTTATGACATAGTCCTATATATAACAATTGAAGTTACCTCCCAAGGGGTAAGAAAAATGTTCAATGCCCACTCCCGGCCTGGACAGGTCCCTATAAACCAAGGCAGGATAGGGTTAAATAAGTACCGGTATTATTATTGGGTCAACCGTCGAAATGTATACGCTTTGAATACCTAAACTTTTGCTGGGGGAAAGAAATTCATTCTTCTAGCCAAAAACGGTTTTTTAAATTTTTCTACAACCCTGTGCGTTATCTTTATTCCACAGAAATATTTTGTGCCGGGGTATTTTCATCTTTATCATTCGGGAGAGCATTTTGTATATAAGACACGACAAATAAGGGCACAGTATAATACAGCTGATAATGGAAGCAGGCGCGTACAGACGATACAATTATGCACACAATGCACCATTTTGATTATTTATTCATATTTCTCTATAATCAGTTTCCTCTGAATTATTGCGCTGAGATTATCGGAAATACTTGCATTTTTGTTCCTTTTCTTTGTTTTAGATATGGTATAAATTTTTCATCCAAATAACCTCAATTACTCTTTTTTAAACAATTAAACCAGTTGTCAAGCCTGTAAATCTATCTTATCTATCTTTTTTAGTGGACAGTGGAAAGCATCCAAACTCCGATGAGCGCATGTCAGCTAAGCCACTTTCATATTAGTCGTGTGACCCCTGTGATGAGGTTGAATTGAATGTATTCTCTGAATCTTGGTCACAGACATAGAAAAATACAATGCACATACAAACATTGTTGCGGCTATAACAACAATACAAACTGAGAACAGTAGAGGGGAGATAACTCTCTGAGAGTTGTGAAACGTGCGGGATGTATAGGCATCAGACTCCTAAATAATTTACACGTTCGGCAGTATTAACAAAATTGTACCTCGCTGATTCCCTAATTGAGTTTAGACCTTCATCTTTCGACTGGAAGTAGTTTATTTCAAGCGCTACAAGGTGACAAACTTCTTGTCAAACATTATCCGTCAAAATTTCAAGCTGTGCGCGCCTCTACACACGAGGTCCTATTTCGCTGGTTTCTCTGCCTGCTGAAAGCATTGCTCAGGCCCCGCAAATAGTCCCCTGGCGAGGCATGTTATCGAGCAGTGAATCGAAATAAAATTTGCAGCTGAATAGAACAAATACCATACTTGCCAGTGGTACCAACGGCTTTCTATTAATCGTTGCAACGAAGGCGGAAAAAATCGAGAAAATTCTGGTCTTTGGCAGAGATTACGTGTAGGGGGTTAACGGATCGGGACTTTTTTTTATTTAGGAGCCGGAGGCCTATATACGTGCTGTTGAAACGTGCTAATCTTAAAGAGTGTGCAAGGTCCACTAGTCTAAGATCCAACGAGATTATCTGTGGACCCTAAAACAAATTGTCAGGCTACAGTGTATGGAAAGCCATCAGTGTCATAACCTCTGGTTTTCCACACGTGGTAATTCGATTTTCCACGCGTGGAAATTTTATTATCCACGCGTGGAAAATATAGCCAATGGCTTGACTTGTAATTACCACGTGTGGATATTTCGACCAATTATTCAACTTGGAAATACCACACGTGGAAATTATTTACCACGTGTGGAAAATATCCACCAATGATAGAACTGGGAATACCACGTGTGGAAATTATTGATCACACGTCGTATTTATCACCCAATCATTGAATTCGGAAATACGACGCGTGGTAAATAATTTCCACACGTGGTATTCCCATTTATCCACGCGTCGAATTTTATTTTACCCAGCCAATGAATGAGAGCTTAACAAAGAAAGCTGGTCCCTTCAGAATGGCGGAAATCGACAGTTTGCAGTGGTTCAAGTATCAGTTCTGCGAATGTGTTCGTCTAGCTGGAACAGACAATCTGCAACAGGACACTGTCAATTTCATAAAATACAGGTACGTGTAGCAAACTTTAATAGTTTTTTTTGTTGAGCAGTGCAGGAGTTCCACCGGAGGCTGAGTCGTATAGGTCGACGACCGTACGACAGATAAGACAGAGTCAAAGTGCGTGTATCTGCTTTCTGTAACGACTGTTTTGATCGGTAGATTCGAAAATAAAATTAGCACGTGTGGAAAAGAGAATTACCACGTGTGAAAAACCCAGTGAAATACCACGCGTGGAAATTATTTACCACGCGTCGTATTTCCGAATTCAATGATTGGGTGATAAATACGACGTGTGGTAAATAATTTCCACACGTGGTATTCTCAGTTCTATCATTGGTGGATATTTTCCACACGTGGTAAATAATTTCCACGCGTGGTATTTCCAAGTTAAGTAATTGGTCGAAATATCCACACGTGGTAATTACAAGTCAAACCATTGGCTGGATTTTCCACGCGTGGAAAATCGAATTACCACGTGTGGAAAACCAGAGGTTATGACACTGATGGCTTTCCATAACAGTGAACACACTCGCGCACTGGCGTTGGCCAACGAGGGAGTTCGATTCAACCTCTAACCATGTCTGGATCGTGGAGATTGGAAAAAAAAGACTTTTGATGATAACCAAAGCAAATAAATACATAACACACAATTCAATAAAGAGGTTCAGATCGCGGTATCGTAAAATTTCTGAAAAAAAAGAGGATCCTTGACCTACAAATTACGTTCACCTGTAGGCCTACTTTTATAGTTACCTATAGGTCGAAGTCCAATATGATAACAAGATATATATAGGCTACAATTATTTACAAAAGCCCTATCTGGGACGCTAACAGGCCTGGTCGCGGCTACAGGTCACGACTGTTTCCTACGTGACTGGTTAAGTTCCATTAAGGTGCAGGAATGGTTATTATTTCTCGCATGCTATTTAGCAGATCTGCTACTTCGCAAATAATTTCTAAAATCAGTGATATTTAGAAAGGAGTGTGCTACTTTGAAGATAATTTCTAGGATTACTGCTAGTCGGCACTTTGACTTGCCTGTTCCCAAAGGAAATATATTGTATAATTAGCACAAATGCTAAATATTGAATATTTCTTTCTGACTTGCAGCCAGAAGAAATATTCAATATTTATGATAACTCGCAAACGCAAATTGTCGGACTGCCTCTCCCGAAAGAAAATATATTGTATAATTAGCACAAATGCTAAATATTGAATATTTCTTCTAAATTGCAGCCATGATAAATATTGAATATTTCTTCTAAATCGCAGCTCCAAATTGTCCGATTGCCTCTCCTTAAAGAAAATATATTGTATAATTAGAACAAATGCTACATATTTTCAATCTTGCATGGACTGGTGAATAAGGAGGTTTAAGGCAGTCCTACACCTTTTATGCTGGTCTGTGCAACTCCTCTGACAATAACAGGGATTATTCTATCGTTCTTCCTGGTTAAACAACGCGCATGCGCTGTTATGTAAGGATTTTTAAGACAGTCGCAAATACATTTTCATTTGTGGTCTGTGCAACTCCACTCAGACAATAACAGATTATTCTATCGTTCTTCCTGGTTAAACAACGCGCATGTGCTGCTATATAGGCTGTTTAAGACAGTCCCAGGTAATGCTTGATTGGTGCCTACAGAACGGGCGATATTAAGGCAACCTCACTGATGCAGACAGCTGACATGTATTCAGACTTACTGGCACAACAAACCAATCACTCAACGATGACCGAAGGTGTTTCGGAGACAATCGGCCCCTTTCATTGTAATTTCGAAAGAAACAAAACGCCAAAAACAACATCTACCTTTGGTACTTGATTGCAACAATCAAATTATATTCTAATTAGATGATATTATAAAGGTGCTAAATATTGAATATCTTGTCCTTTCTCCGACACGGTGATACAGATATTTTACTGCGAATCTCTTCTAATTATAGTAGATTATAAAAGTGCTAAATATTGAATATATTGTCTTTTCTCTGAAAAGACTCTTGTGGATATTTAACTGCGAATCTCTTCTATTTAGTATAGATTATAAAAGTACTAAATATTGAATATATTGTCTTTCCCAGACTCCAGCTACATATTTAAGTGCGAATCTTTTCTAATTATATGATATTGTAAAGGTGCTAAATATTGAATATATTGTCTTTCCCAGACGCCAGATAGATATTTAACTGCGAATCTCTTCTAATTAGATGATATTATCAAAGTGCTAAATATTCAATATACTGTCTGTTCTCAAACGTCACCTACATATTTAAATGCGAATATATTCTAATTAGATGATATTATAAAGGTGCTAAATATTGAATATATTGTCCTTTCTTCGACATGGTGTTACAGATATTTTGAAGCGAATCTCTTCTAATTATATTAGATTATAAAAGTGCTAAATATTGAATATATTGTCTTTTCTCCGAAAAGGGTCTTGTGGATATTTCAATGCGAATCTCTTCTATTTAGTATAGATTATAAAAGTGCTAAATATTGAATAAATTGTCTTTTCCCACATGCCAGCTACATATTTGAGTGCGAATCTTTTCTAATTATATGATATTATAAAGGTGCTAGATATTGAATATATTGTCCTTTCTTCGACACGGTGTTACAGATATTTTGATGCGAATCTCTTCTAATTATATTAGATTATAAAAGTGCTAAATATTGAATATATTGTCTTTTCTCCGAAAAGCGTCTTGTGAATATTTAACTGCGAATCTCTTCTATTTAGTATAGATTATAAAGTGCTAAATATTGAATATATTGTCTTTTTCCAGACGCCAGATGGATATTTAACTGTGAATCTTTTCTAATTAGATGATATTATCAAAGTGCTAAATATTCAATATATTGTCTGTTCTCAAACGTCACCTACATATTTAAATGCGAATATATTCTAATTAGATGATATTATGAAGGTGCTAAATATTGAATATATTGTCCTTTCTCCGACACGGTGTTACAGATATTTTAATGCGAATCTCTTCTAATTAGATTAGATTATAAAAGTGCTAAATATTGAATATATTGTCATTTCTCCGAAAAGGCTCTTGTGGAAATTTGACTGCGAATCTCTTCTATTTAGTATAGATTATAAAAGTGCTAAATATTGAATATATTATCTTTTCCCAGACGCCAGCTACATATGTAAGTGCGAATCTTTTCTAATAAGATGATATTATAAAGGTGCTAAATATTGAATATATTGTCATTCTCGGACGCCAGCTAGATATTTAACTGCGAATTTCTTCGAATTAGATGATATTATCAAAGTGCTAAATATTCAATATATTGTCTGTTCTCAGACGTCAGCTACATATGTAAGTGCGAATCTTTTCTAATAAGATGATATTATAAAGGTGCTAAATATTGAATATATTGTCTTTCTCGGACGCCAGCTAGATATTTAACTGCGAATCTATTCTAATTAGATAATATTATAAAGGTGCTAAATATTGAATATATTGTCCTTTCTCCGACACGGAGATAGATATTTTAATGCGAATATATTCTAATTAGACTAGATTATAAAAGTGCTAAATATTGAATATAGATGCTATTAAAGTAGCCCACTTTTCTGCCTACTGCGAAGTTTAGCAAAAATATCTGCACAATATTGCCAAGTATGCTATATAGCACCATGTTAAAGCATAGGAAATTTGAAAAGTATCTAAAAAAAAGCCAATCCTGCACCTAACTTTTAAGTTCATTGTCTATCATCATTCCCCTGGTCTTCGTCTGGTCGCGGCTACAGTCTTGGCAAGTCTGGCTCTTCCGTGGTTGAGTTCGGCATCTATCTTCTTTCCCCCGGTGTTTATCCACTCCCAAGCTGTATGGACTTTTCGTCTCCGTCCTGTCTGGGTAAAAGACCGTGTCCCTCCGGGATTAAGTCCGGCGTCCATCTTCCTTCCCCCGGTCTTCGTGGATGGGCAGGCAATTGGTCCAATAACTCTCTTTTCCCACTACTGTGAGTTGTGTGGGGTTTGGGATTAATTTTTTACACCCACAAGCTTCTTCACGGGAAAGTAATGTCGGCCGGGGCTAACACCATAATTCTTTACCGGCTACGACTATATACAATACTTCAATCCCCTGAGCTAAACCCGCACGACTGTGCAATACGGTCGAAACAGGTAGAGATGAAGATAATATTTACACACTGGCGACGCTAGTGGTCTATATTTTAATCCCCAAAGCGAAACCCACAAGACTGCGATACGGTCGAAACAGGTAGAGGTGGAGATAAAGTACACGTGGCCTGGACTTCTGTATTCTATCTTCCCTCATGTTACGGCGATGCTCTCACCTCGAAATTTCTATTCAACTCCGTTGTTTCGGCGGGAACACTTCTTTGTATAGACTTTCCGCTCTCCTGGGTATGAAGGTATAGATGGTATCGATCCCCCGGATGAAAACACCTCAAAAGTAGCAGCGCCATCTACACACTTGGAGAGATAGTGCCGCTCTCTTGGGTGTGCAGGTAGAAATTATTACAACAAAACTCCGTGGTTCGGGGTTTTTTTGTATAGCAATTTGCAGGACTCTTCGATCAGCCAAACTGGACTCCTCGGGAAAATAAGACAACGGAGGCTTAAACATAATACGAAACAGGCTTAACCTGTAAATTTCAGCCGCCAACTCCCTTTAGTAAATTTACACGATGACATCAAAGTTTACTTTCATACTTCCGCATTCCGCCTGTCGCCCATAGGTTTGTGACGTCATCAAATTGGTGCATTATCACCTAACATCGAGTGAGGCAAGCTGGCTTACCATGGTCACTTCTACCGTTTCGCTTGATCGTTTGAGATAATTCTACTGAAATTCCAAGGCATTGTCTTTCTCCTGGATCACCGTAGTACATTCTAGGGAAGTCCCAGCGTCATGAGCGTTGAATTCACTCATGTAAGTAAGCCGCACTCCATCTTACTCAAGTAGTCAACGGTATACGTGTCCAGAACATCATTGGAGATCATTAAGCGGGAACCGGACATGGCTTTCGTTACACTAGTAACAGATATGAAAATATGTACAGACTAAAAAGCCTGAGCATCCATGGACATTCTTCAATGTGTTGACATAAATACTAGTGGAATGCCAGCATCAACCTCCCAACATCGCATGCTCCGTTTCACAGGTTCACTCCACTTATATACCATTGCCTACAATAACGGAAGATGACTGAGCCTTACAACGCTGCTATGACGTATAGTGGAGAACCTACTTATACACGCTTCAGTTTAAATCCGGCCTAACAACTTCAGTTTTGCACATGAGCGAATTACTTCTCATATGCTCTACCTATATAAACAGGGAAAATAATCTCCAGGTCATTTTTTATGAGGTATTAGGCATACTTTTCAATGAGGTATATCGTGGTGTCAAGTGGGCATGTCACATCCGGGTCTTAGGAAAGAAAAACAAAGCCACGTGGTCAAACGTTTGTATATGACAACATAGCTGGCTGGCACTGTTTTCTGCCGTTTCTGAATTTTTTTCGGCAAAATGGTTTTTTTGGTGACAGAGAAAATAAATACAGGTATTCGCGAAAAAAGAGAAGCCCAAAACAACACGCTAGCATATAAAATTCACCCGCAGAAAATGCCAAACGATCGCAAACATTCAAAGAGGTTCAACATGCTCTGTGATTTGCCTGTCAGAACTCGTTCCGTTTGCGTAGTGAAGTCAGGTGTGGGGAAAAAGAGCTTTAAAAAAGAGAACAATAACTCTGGTCACCTGCTAGGCTTAAATTAATGAGAGGATCCGCTTGAGTACGTGAGTGAATTCAATCAAGTATGTTGACTATGCGTTTTGCGGGTCCCACCCGTTGTGAGCCTCGACGCGGGACCACGCACAGCGACCAAGAGATGTGGCGCAAGTTTACAGCCTTGCCAGTCAGAATATGTTTTATTTTTGACGATTACATCAAACCCATTTGAGGCAAAAAATCGCGCAGTTGGAGGGCCTTTACAACTCCTAAAATCTTCCACTTGCTTCCATGCTTCTGCAGGCTTGGGGAACCACCTCATCGGTTTGTTTATCTTTCTTCAATCCCAGAATGCACCGCGGCCAGCGGAACTCCGATAAATCTTATTAGGCAGAATTATTATTATAATCGAAATATTCGGCAAACATCGATTTCACTATGTATGATGTCACTTCTGGCGGTGTTGTGCTCGGGCGGGAATCCTTTTCAAAAATCTGACTGATGGCTGGCGTATTATTATGCCCCAGTGAATTGGTTGTCCCAGCATTCGTTCCGCTACCAAGGCGGACTGCATTCCAATTCAAATTATATTGGCTGTTAATTCAGCAGCCCGATTGGTTATCACGATTCAAGTCGCGTTTCATTCGGACCCGATACATTCCGCAATGCGAAGAATGAGTCTTGGTCAAGACAAAATTTTGAAACGATGATGCCGGTCGTGCCTACCTCAGTCACCAGTCAGATTTTCGAACTTGATTATCACCCGTACATGTGTGGTCGGTGATCTAAGGCGCTTCGCTGGTGATCGCTAGCCTCACACAGTTGAACCGGCAGGGGCTCGAGCCCCGCTGGTGCATGTGTGAATGTTTGCCAGTTACTTGCCGACGGGCGGTGGTTCTCTCCGGATACTCCGTCTTCCTCCACCTTCCTAATTGGCTGTCATTAAAAGAGTGAAATAACCTTGGATTTGGCGTTCAACCAAATCCCCCCATCCACCCGTGCAGAACACAGTTCTGCATCTTAACTCTAACAACCTAGCGACTGTGCCTGTGAAACAGAACAAGCGCTGTGGGGAAGTTGCCCCCGCCCACGGTTCGAAAAGCTTCGAATTCTCTGAACTTTGGTTGTTTACAACTCGTCACCGAGGATGGAAGAGCGGATCAATGAAATTCCAGGGTGGCTGCAGTGTCTTAGAGATCAGGGAATGGTAGAAAATTAAAACTGAAGTAGCTCGAATCTTGTTTGGCTTGACATCAATGACAATGGCTTTATTTGAGTCAAAGATAACAGAAAAAATGTGTAGGAAAATTACAAAAAATGGATTTGAAAACAAAGTCTATGGTAGTAATAAAAGCGGGTCTAGGCACCTATTTAGGGGCCGACAACTCCTGGCGGGCCGGTGACGTCACTTCCGTTTTTGGTAACGTGAGAGGAAGTGATGTTTTTACCCTGAGCATGAGGGAGGGAGGGAGGGAATTTGGCTTAATGTCACACTCAAGTTTGTTTCACTCATATGGTGACAGTCAGTTTGGTTGGTGGAGAAAGCCGGAGTACCCGGAGAGAACCACCGCCCTTCGGCAAGTAACTGACAAACTTTCACACATGGACCAACTGGGCTCGAACCCCTGCCGGTTCAGCGGTGTGAGGCTAGCGGTCACCAGCGAAGCGCCTTAGACCACTCGGCCACCGAGGGCCCCTGAGCATGAGAACAATACTGAATAACGTTGTTCGCAGGGATCACTGGTCACTTTCGGTCACGTGACCGGAAACGGAAGTGACGTCACTAGCGTAGCAAGAGTTATCAGCCCCTAAATAGCTGCCCAAATCCCCTTCAATGACTTCAGTGTTAATCGACATCTCCGAGAATATCCGATAATCTGCAGAGTCATGTCGGAAAACGGTCTTTCACATATTTTTTCCTCCCTATAAATCTTGTCATTCACGTACTGACCATAATACGTTCGTTTCTCAGCTTGACCCACGTTGTCTTCCTGTACCTCTATAAGGATAAGATCGATATCATGGAGGAACGGGACATCTGTGATACCGACCTTACACAACCGGATTTGAAGTAGCAGGAACACAACTGGGCTGGGTTGCGCTTAGTTGGTTCGTCGTGATATAACTGAAATATTGTTGAAAGCGACGTTAAATTCTATTCACTCACTCACTCACTCACTCCTTACACAACCGGATCCGATGTAGAGGCTAAGAATGTCCGGTGATTACGAGTGTCCGGCCCCTATCTTCTAACCCATCTAAGACATTTTTCTTCACATCAGGGACAAGTGTCCCTCCTTGGTTGTAATAGAAAAGGAAATGAAAAGGGGCACTAGTCACCAGTACATTCTCATCCATCACACCGGCTCACATTCGTCTGCCCCAGGAGAGTTGGACTAAATTCATATGAGGTGACCGTCTGGTGAACTGGACGGCCACCTCTTCCACTTGTGTCACGATGCGTACGTTCGACGCGACCACTTCTTTCCTCAATTGGCTCGGCTAGATGGGGGTCGATAGGAGTGTCTTTGTCAAACACACAGATGAGAATCGGCATATATGGACTTGCATCGATATCCTGTTGAACTAAGCATGGGTTGTTCCTATCCATACGAAAACTGGAGAGAATCGCGTAGCTGCGTTCAAGGGCTGCGTTCACTTTACGGATCAGTAAAGCCAAGAGCAAGTTCGAGAAGATTTA
Source organism: Hanleya hanleyi (assembly GCA_036873755.1). Classification (NCBI taxonomy): domain Eukaryota; kingdom Metazoa; phylum Mollusca; class Polyplacophora; order Lepidopleurida; family Hanleyidae; genus Hanleya; species Hanleya hanleyi. The sequence continues at coordinate 73,819 of JAVTVY010029459.1, read as the reverse complement.
CTTTCCCAAATGGAGCGATGAACAATTTTTGATTAAACGCCGCATAGCACGACAACCACGGCAATATGAACTGTAAATGTTCAAGGGGCCCGTGGTGAAGGAACGCATCCTGAAAATCGGTACGAGTAAGTCGGGGTTCAAGCAAGACGCACTTCGTGAAGTAACTCGTTCAACACGTCGACAGCATGATTACACCAATCATTGCCCGGGTCAGGAATGATTACACCAACCATTACCCGGGTCGTGTGGTGTTACGAAAAATGGCAAGCAAACAAGTTTCCATTCCCGGAAACGTATTGGAAACTGGCTTGGAAACCCGGTCGCTACAGTTTTCAATATGTTTCCGAAATTGGAGACTTGAGTCATTCGCCCAGTGAATCTATTCAGTAACGAGAGATCCTTTGTTTTTTTTGTTTGTTTGTTTATTCACCAATCAAAAGAAATCAAATTAAACAGTCATATACAGAAAGGGAATACAAGTACAGTAATATATACAGATTAGAGAACATATAGATTGGCGGGAGATAAACCCCGAAGGGTTTGAATTATCCCGGATTAATTACAAAATCAAGATATAATAAAAGAAAAGGCAGATTCTATTAAAGAATGTCTAACATGATAGTGGAGGTATGGAATAAAAAAGCACAAAGTTTATATTTCGGGTGAATAATCAACAGGTATGATGCAATTGCTCAGCTTTGCAAATAAAATATATTAATTAGCGGTATTTTGCAATAAATATGTTTGTATCTTAGATTTAAAAAGAGAAATAGATTTGCATTGTTTCAGTTCCGAGGGTAATTTGTTCCACTCGTTTGGCCCCTTTATTTTAGGAGTGTACAGACTGAGGTCAGTACGATAAAAGGGTCTATATAGGTCAAGATCATGGCCACGAGTGTGGTATTGGTGTATTTCTTTCAATCTCGTGAAGTAGGATCGGAATTCAAACGGTAATAGGAAAGGGTGTTAGAGAAATTTGTGGGCAAGGCGTAGAGTAAGGTCAGAATTAATGTCGTTTAGGGTCAGCAGTTTCAGTTTTGCAAACAAAGGAGCTGTATGATCATATTTGTTGCTTAAAGAAATGACTCTTATTGCTCTTTTTTTGCAGTCTAATTAACGGCAAAAGGTGACTGTGATACGTATTTCCCCATATCAGGTTACAATATTGTAGATATGGATAGATTAAAGACTGGTACAAGATACGTAAGGTTTTCATGTTAAGACAGTTTTTTATAACATGGATTACTCCTATATTTCTGGATATTTTTTTACATACTTCGTTAATATGAGTGGACCAATTCAGTTTTTCATTGAAGTAAATGCCAAGGAACTTAAAATATTTAACCTGTTCAATTTCCTGGGCCATGATATATAATTGTGGTAGAAATGACATATGAGCCCTACTATTTGGTTTTATTAACATAAATCTAGTTTTCGTTATATTTAAGGATAACATATTACAAGAAAACCAATTGTACATTAAGTAGAGTTCGTTTGAAGGATCTTGGCGCCCACCATTGTCCGATAATTGTAAGCTAATGACTAGAGGATCTTTTTGTCCATTGTTACTAACAACAAACGATTGATTTGTAATTTTGTTTACAGAGTTTCGAATCTGAGCGAAAAAGATCGGAAAAGGGACACTGAAAAACACCAAGATATAATCTAAGTTTCAGGAGTTTCAAGATTTCTAGAAACTGTACTTATGTCGATTGTTATAATACAAGAGAAATGAGCAAAGCTAGTCTGACAGTGAATGTACATGCACGGAGGATCCTTCGCCTTTGTTTTGTAGTATTTTATTTTTATTTTTTTTGCACGTGTCATCATTGGGTACTGGAAGCGAGGACCAATCTCTTTGACACTTTAGCATGAGCTATGAAACATACTTAAAATTTCATAATTAGGAACGAATGCTAATTCTGTTCTGTTTACTGGGCTAGTTTGAGATATCTCTTTTAAGATACCATGCTCGAAAATAGTAAGATGGTACAAGGGATCCGGTCCGCGCAGTAATGTTGAAACTTCTAAAGTGCCTGAATCCTGATTATCTTCCTTGGATCGAAACATGCAGTAGTCTACAGTTGTCGAGTTGTGACGTTGAATCACAAGAGTGACGTCCCTTCAGGTAGCCGACCCACCGGCAGACGAGAGGGTGGAGCAGTTCACTTGCTACTGCATGGACTAAAGAAAACGGATTTAAAATTTGAAGAAATACATTTTAATTCCGAATTATTTGAACTCCTTGATATGGAAGGTGAAGGTATGGATATTCTCTATAGTCAATATATAGAATATGCCCCACCGTTTGATCCGCCGACTCTTGTGATGCAACGTCACAACTCGAGAATACCGTATTAATTTGAAGCGTAACTTGGATTTTCGAATCGGACCAAAAAAGGTATCTTGCACTACTAGGCCCCATGTGGGACCTGTGTACCAACTTTCAGAAAGATCCATGAAATATTTCCTGAGAATTCACGATAACAATGTTTCAAGGGGAAATTCAAGATGGCCACCTTGTGGCAATATTGGATTTTCGATTTGGACCGGAAAAGGTATCTTGCGAAACTAGATCATAAGGGGAACCTGTGTACCAAATTTGAGAAAGATCCATGCAGTACTTCCTGAGAAATCACGATAACAAAGTTGCATGGGAAAATCCAAGATGGCCGCCTGTCGAATCAGAACAGAAAAGGTATCTTGCACAACTAGGAGAACTTGTGTAACAAATTTAACAAAGATCCATGCAGTAGTTCCTGAGAAATCGCAATAACAATGTTTCATGGGGTAATCAAAGATGGCCGCCTGATGGACATATTGGATTTTGGAATCGGACCAGAAAAGGTATCTTGCCCAACTGGACCACAAGGGGAACCTGTGTATCAAATTTGAGAAAGATCCAGGCAGTACTTCCTGAGAAATTATGATAACAAAATTTCATGGGGAAGTCTAAGATGGCCGGCCGCCTGGTGACCATATTGGATTTTCGATTCGGACCGAAAAAGGCATCTTGCATATCGAGGCCCTAAGGGGAACCTGAGAAATGACGATAAAGTTTCATGGGGAAATCCAAGATGACTGCCTGGTGGCCATATTGGATTTTCAAATCGGACCAGGAAAGGTATCTTGCACAACTAGACACCAAGGGGAACCTGTGTACCAAATTTAAGAAAGATCCATGCAGTACTTCCTGAGAAATGACGATAAATTTTCAAAGGGAAATCCAATATGGCTGCCTGGTGGCTATACTGGATTTTCGAATCGGACCAAACAAGGTATCTTGCACAACTAGACCCCAAGGGAAACCTGTGTACCAAATTTGAGAAAGATCCATGCAGTAGTTCCTGAGAAATTGCGATAACAAGGTTTCCTGGGGAAATCCAAGATGGCTGCCTGGTGGCCATATTGGATTTTCGGTTCGGCCCGAATAAGGCATCTTGCAAACCTAGACCCTAAGGAGAACCTGTGTACCAAATTTGAGAAAGATCCATGCAGTACTTCCTGAGAAATGACGATAACAAAGTTTCATGGGGAAATCACAGCATAGTATAAAACTAACTCGAGTAAACCGCACCTACAGTCAGACTGGTGAAGCTCAGACTTTTTGCGTATAAGCATATTAAAGTCATCGTCAATCCATATTTATAAAGGATAGAACGGTAGAATCCCGACACCGCCATGCATGTATATATGCGCATATAATCATGGTTTTTCATGGTACACATTTGTGTATTACCACGAAGTGTTTCGAGCCTCTTTGGTCAATATCGACACCTGTGTGCTCTCGTCAGGGGAGACAGGGGGCATGTATTGTCTGCGCCTCAAACACTTGTGTATTATCTCATACGGTTAGTGTTTTAATGCCAAGTTTTTATAGACCTGAAAGGTTATAGGTCACCCATTGTGCGTATTTGAACAGATCATATAGGGTACTGGCAGGTCAATTCTGTCGTTATATTTGATCAGATAGTGACACTGTCCATCATATGTATGCGGCATTTATATCCATTTCGGTTAACCTTTCATTGGCCAGTTGGTACGCTAGCGAATTGTTCCATTGGCCAAATCAGCGTGTATGTGATTGGTCCAAATTAAAACATTTGATTGGCTGAGCTGACGCCTGCTTTATACCCCTTTGTGTGCTTCAATCCCCTCAAGCTCCGACTCTAAAAGTTCGAGCACCGGCTTTTATTGATAGATCTGCACACTGAGCAATTATTGACTATGTACGTTTTCTGTGTACAAGTATCAAACAGTAAAACCCAGGATGACGGCTTTACGTGGATTCTCTACCATTGATTGATGACAATATATAGGACTGCATAGATGTACACGTTATATAGTGTTTTCTCGCTATAAGTTTATCTGAACTTATAGTTCATCAGCATATATAATCGGTAAACCGATATCCCCTTCAGACTCCATAATATGTTAAAATTGATAAACTCTCTAGCCCGGGCTTGGTGTATATTATTCAAAATTTACACACTGGACCATATGTTGGTCGTGTACGTCAATCTTTGACGGTATCTGTACACGTGTCTTTTGGGTGAAGTCAGGATAACGGCTATATTAGTCCCGATTATGACATGTGTATATATGTCATAATAATGCTGTGACCATGATCATTCGTTATCATATATGATTCAGGTATATCGAATAGCGGCAATATGCCAAATATTTTCGATATTTTGATACATCTGTATCAGGCAGTCAGTCTGAGATCATCAGAGCTAACGTGTAAGGATCAATGACAACCAGAGCCGGGTTATCTTCGATTCAACGCGTTGAGTTAGCAAGGCACGAGGCCTGAGTCCACAGTATAGTATAAAACTAACTCGAGTAAACCGCACCTACAGTCAGACTGGTGAAGCTCAGACTTTTTGCGTATAAGCATATTAAAGTCATCGTCAATCCATATTTATAAAGGATAGAACGGTAGAATCCCTTAGTATAGTATAAAACTAACTCGAGTAAACCGTACCTACAGTCAGACTGGTGAAGCTCAGACTTTTTGGGTATAAGCATATTAAAGTCATCGTCAATCCATATTTATAAAGGATAGAACGGTAGAATCCCGACACCGCCATGCATGTATATATGCGCATATAATTTAGGGATTCTACCGTTCTATCCTTTATAAATATGGATTGACGATGACTTTAATATGCTGTTTTAAATAGTGTTAAATATCTTGGTATGATCTTTGACAGAAAACTCACATGGAAAGACCACATCGATCAACTAGTTCTTCGGTGCAATAAAGACCTGAACCTCATGAGGTGTGTGTCTGGGACAAACTGGGGAGCGAGTAAATATAGTTTGATAAAATTATACCAAACTCTCATTAGGTCAAAAATAGATTACGGGTCCATCGCCTACCAATCAGCATGTAAGACACAACTAAAAAGAATAGACAGCATTCAATATTCTGCCCTAAAAATAGCTACTGGAGCCTTCAAGGGAACCGCCCTATGTAGTCTTCAAATAGAAACCAATGAGAAACCTCTTCATCTAAGACGAGAGGAACTGTCCCTGAAATATGCAGGAAAAACTAGAGCTAAGGGCGATAATCACCCATGCCACACAATTTTTGAAGATAAAAGTCAATATGAATATTTAAAGAAAAACTGGGAAAAAGACTCCGCCCCCCTCGGCTACACCGTAAATAACCTATTCCAAGAGCACGAAATACCCATCGCACACATCTGCGACACAGACAAAATCATTAGACCACCCTGGGAATTAGAGTCGCCCCACGTGGACACAAGTATTCACGACTACCTCACAAAGAAGGACAACCCAGACTTTATAAGAGCCACCACCCTCGAATATATCAACCAAAACTGGAAAAATTACTTAAAAATCTATACAGACGGATCGAAAAACACAAGTAATAACACAGGATCAGCTTTTGTTATACCTGAGCTCAACATACAAAATGGTTTCAAACTTCCAGACAATATGTCTGTATACACTAGTGAACTGATTGCTATAATTAAGTCTCTCGAATGGATCATCGAGCACAAACCAATCCGTGCAGTGATACTCAGTGACTCCCTTAGTGGACTCACATCCATTAAAAATTCTATATCTGACAGTAGACCTGATCTCATACACAAAATAGAATGTATATGTACACAAATACACAACGAGGGTATAGACGCCATTTTAGCATGGGTCCCCGCGCATGTCAACATCAGAGGTAACGAAGCAGCCGACAAAACTGCCAAAGACAGTCTTGCTAAAGCTACACACGATGTGCCAATAGGATTAGGATATAAAGAACTCAACACTATCATTAGACGCAAAATAGATAGCAAGTGGCAAAAGGAATAGAACGAAGAAGAACGTGGACGGTGGTTACATAAGATCCTTGATGGAGAGAAAAGACAAGCCCAGGGATTCCAGTTAGACATTAAACGTGATGACCGCATAATCACCAGATTAAGACTAGGCAAAACCGGACTTAAATCACATCTGTCCATGCTTCTGAAAAACACCTCACCACTCTGCACCGCATGCAACAATGTAGAAGAAACAATAGAACACGTGCTACTTGAATGCCCAATCCACAACCAATAACGTGTGGCACTTAGAAACGAATTAAAAAAATTCAACACTCCCTTAACATTACCAGCGTTATTAAACCCTAAGCCCCCCATTAGAAATCAGGTATTCAAGTCCTTGATAAATTTTATCAAAACTGCTGGTTATTACTCCAGTATATAATACTACCGCCGTACATGCGCAGTAAGCAATTTTTTTTTTTTTCCCCCCCACATAATCAACTACTAGTACACCAAGTACTACGACACGATTTGATAGAGGGCAAATCATTCTTCTGACTCCGACAAATGGTATGGTTGCAGCGGAGTTACCTTGATACTGAGGGCCGTGTGCACCATAGCCATACAAAACATTATGGCCATAATAAACTATCCATACATAACATCCGGCCAAAATGTCACAGACACATTCAGAAATAAAATAGGCATGGCAACAACGGAGTTACCTTGATACTTGAGGGCCGTCTGCTCCACTGTCCTACAAAGCAAACGATGGCCAAATCTAATTGAATTCATGACAACATTAGCACGGCCAAATCGCATATAGCGAGCAGTATTCGGCATAAAATATAGGAAATGGTGATGGCGGAGTTACCTTGATATTGAGGGCCGTCTATCTCATTGTCCTACAAATTCTTTATGGCCATCAAACGATAATGCATACAGAAATAATACAGCGCCGTTTATTTGTGTATTCACCTAGTACTGAATCTATCGAAATGTTTAGTAATTTATTCATTTGTTTATCTATTTACTCACTTAATTATATATTGCTATTCATATTATGTGACTGACATTCGGGGCGTGCCTGTTGTTGGGAGGAAGATATATCAAACTATTGCATCGAAAAACAATAGAAAACAAGAATGACTACAAGCCTTCTATTTCATATGATACAGGCACACCGAAGACCACAGACGAGTTGGGCAAGACCTGAAACAGAAGACGGATGACGATTACAAGAATACCAACAGCGCCTTGAGTGACAACGCCGCATAGCAAGAACACCCAGAATCAGAATACTCCACCCTAGACCACACCGGACACGCTACCCCTTAGATGTTACCGAACTGACGCCTCAACACAGAATATGATCCTTTGACTTTCACGTAATATAGGACGTAGACCTGCCGTTCTGTACCCCACTACACACTCCAAGCAATTGTTACACGCACAGATTTCTGGAAGGACCCACCCTGTTCCCAAGGGCGTCGTTAGGGAAGCCGTCTCGAAGAATCCTGAAAACGCCCTGGTTCTCCCAGTTTTTTCTGGACGGCTTTGTGCGTACTATGGGGTACCGAGACAAAGGAATCATCCACGCGATTATCACAAATATTTTCCAGTATAAAAACCAATAACAGACTTAACGACTTGTACATGGCGACTCTTCTCTACTAGTATTTATATTTCCTCATTGTTATTGTTATTCATTATTTAATTATTTATTTTAATATCTAGCGCTGCAAAAGATCTCAAATTAACAAAAAAATGTACCTTGAAATTTAAATAAAACATTGAGTTGATGGGCCGCGAAATCCGTATGGGAAGCGGCCCTTAAACTACAATTTCAATCAATGGACAGTGTCACTATCTGATCAAATATAACGACAGAATTGACCTGCCAGTACCCTATATGATCTGTTCAAATACGCACAATGGGTGACCTATAACCTTTCAGGTCTATAAAAACTTGGCATTAAAACACTAACCGTATGAGATAATACACAAGTGTTTGAGGCGCAGACAATACATGCCCCCTGTCTCCCCTGACGAGAGCACACAGTTGTCGATATTGACCAAAGAGGCTCGAAACACTTCGTGGTAATACACAAATGTGTACCATGAAAACCATGATTATATGCGCATATATACATGCATGGCGGTGTCGGGATTCTACCGTTCTATCCTTTATAAATATGGATTGACGATGACTTTTATATGCTTATACGCAAAAAGTCTGAGCTTCACCAGTCTGACTGTAGGTGCGGTTTACTCGAGTTAGTTTTATACTATACGAGGGATTCTACCGTTCTATCCTTTATAAATATGGATTGACGATGACTTTAATATGCTTATACGCAAAAAGTCTGAGCTTCACCAGTCTGACTGTAGGTGCGGTTTACTCGAGTTAGTTTTATACTATACTGATTTTCGAATCGGACCAAAAAAGGTATCTTGCACAACTAGACCCCAAGGGAAACCAGTGTACCAAATTTGAGAAAGATCCATGCAGTAGTTCCTGAGAAATTGCGATAACAAGGTTTCCTGGGGAAATCCAAGATGGCCGCCTGGTGACCATATTAGATTTTCGATTCGGACCGAAAAAGGCATCTTGCATATCGAGACCCTAAGGGGAACCTGTGTACCAAATTTGAGAAAGATCCATGCAGTAGTTCCTGAGAAATGACGATAAAGTTTCATGGGGAAATCCAAGATGACTGCCTGGTGGCCATATTGGATTTTCAAATCGGACCAGGAAAGGTATCTTGCACAACTAGACACCAAGGGGAACCTGTGTACCAAATTTAAGAAAGATCCATGCAGTACTTCCTGAGAAATGACGATAAATTTTCAAAGGGAAATCCAATATGGCTGCCTGGTGGCTATACTGGATTTTCGAATAGGACCAAAAAAGGTATCTTGCACAACTAGACCCCAAGGGAAACCTGTGTACCAAATTTGAGAAAGATCCATGCAGTAGTTCCTGAGAAATTGCGATAACAAGGTTTCCTGGGGAAATCCAAGATGGCTGCCTGGTGGCCATATTGGATTTTCGGTTCGGACCGAATAAGGTATCTTGCAAACCTAGACCCTAAGGAGAACCTGTGTACCAAATTTGAGAAAGATCCATGCAGTACTTTCTGAGAAATGACGATAACAAAGTTTCATGGGGAAATCCAAGATGGCTGCCTGGTGGCCATATTGGATTTTCGAATCGGACCAGAAAAAGTATCTTGCACAACTAGACCCCAAGGGGAACCTGTGTACCAAATTTGAGAAAGATCCATGCAGTAGTTCCTGAGAAATCGCGATAACAAGGTTTCATGGGGAAATCCAAGATGGCTGCTTGGTGGCCATATTGGATTTTCGAATCGGACCAGAAAAGGTATCTTGCACAACTAGACCCCAAGGGGAACCTGTGTACCAAATTTGAGAAAGATCCATGCAGTAGTTCCTGAGAAATTGCGATAAAGTTTCATGGGGAAATCCAACATGGCTGCCTGGTGGCCATACTGGATTTTCGAATCGGACCAGAAAAGGTATCTTGCACAACTAGACCCCAAGGGGAACCTGTGTACCAAATTTGAGAAAGATCCATGCAGTAGTTCCTGAGAAATCGCGATAACAAGGTTTCATGGGGAAATCCAAGATGGCTGCCTGGTGGCTATATTGGATTTTCGAATCGGACCAAAAAAGGTTTCTTGCACAACTAGACCCCAAGGGGAACCTGTGTACCAAATTTGAGAAAGGTCCATGCAGTAGTTCCTGAGAAATCACGATAACAAGGTTTCATGGGGAAATCCAAGATGGCTGCCTGGTGGCCATATTGGATTTTCGAATCGGACCAAAAAAGGTATCTTGCACAACTAGGCCCCAAGGGGAACCTGTGTACCAAATTTTGAGAAAGATCCATAAAGTAGTTCCTGAGAAATCGCGATAACAAGAATTGTTTACGGACGGACGGACTGACGGACGGACGGACGGACGGACGACGGAACACGGACGAAAAGCGATTTGAACAGCCCACCATCTGGTGATGGTGGGCTAAAAACAAAGAGCATCGGAACATCAGTTTGAATGCCCACTACCTGGTGGTGTTTAAAACCCCGAGGGACATCACTCAACTGCTGCACCTGTTAAGACAGATGTTAACCGGGCGCACCCAGTTTGCGTTAGTATCCCTTCAAAGACGCAGCAACCCCTCAATACGGGTATATGCTCTTCGACCTGAAACAAGGCATCACCGACCATCTCTGACTATATGTATATATATATATTATGATGTGTTCTGATTTTAAGTTCTGTTTGTTTTTATAAATCTATCCGCGAGTTTCCGTTTCATGACCTTTCAGGTCAGGTTTTTTAAAACATAATAATTTCAACTTATATAGGATAATATTGCATGGTTAAGTAATTGCACTGAATTTGCACTTTGTGAATCCCAAGTCTGATGTGCCTGCTTAGAAAATGAGACAGATAGCCGAGCGAAATATCACGACTGTATAGAGAGTTTGACGTGTCAGCTTGCCCCTGTAAAATACTATAATTGTATATATAGGAATGGTTGGTGTGTACAGGCAGACCAAGATCGGCTTAATAATCAACAGATATGATCTCCGTCGTTGTTGTATCATGTCTCATGTAAAGAGACTATCAAGTCTTCGAGAAATCTCGGAGCCGGACTGGAATCTGTCTGGGTTATGTAGACACCATCAACCGAGTCAACAGACGACCTTGCGTTATAATATCTAAGATAGCGCACAAGCCCTTGTCGTCTTATTGGCCAAAACTCACTATGTATTTTATGGTTAAAATGCATGGAAACACTTGCATATTGTGGTGGTCCGTGAAGGATCTTCTACTGAAAATTGGGAAACCTCAAAGTGAATGGAGAAAACTTTGCAAAAACATGAGATTATATAAAAGTTACCTAGATACATGTATTTTTGTATCAGCATATATGTATCGTTGTATCCTCGATCTTTCCCTCAATTATAATTTTCTTGAAAATCCAATATATTATCATGGTTAATTAAGGACGTATTATGTAAACCCACTCGTTTTTGAAGAGCTATTACTTACTGTGCAAATTTACATTATATAATCTTATAAAGTTATAATGCACTCCGCTGATGGAATGTTGATGTAACATTTATCGCCAAATCCACCTTCTGAGGGTAACATTGTCATGTTTGCATTAGAAGATCGTGTTTTCTTCGCTCTGGTCAACTTTTTGTGATAAATGTGGTCAAATGGGCACCACAACTTATAACTTCTCTGAGTTATTGTTACATTTATATGTAGTTCATAACTTGGCTAAGTTATCAATTTTGTAACTTCTGTTAGTTGACCCTTGGCTGGTGGTGATGAGTAAGGTTAGATAATTGGAAGCATTCTCTTTGAAATACATGGCCAGCAACCTCCATGTACACACCTAAGTTACCCGCTGGTGAAAAAAATGCACAAGAGTGGTATGATACCATACTGGTGACTATGTTGTCACCATAACGGTACCATGGCAGCACCAGAGCTGTTAGCCGGTTGTCGTGTGTCCGCTCCGGTACTGCTATGGAACCATTATTGTGATGATGTAGTCACCACTATGGTACCATACCACTCTGGTCACTGTAGTCACCACTATGGTACCATACCACTCTGGTCACAATGTTTTCACCATCGGGGAACTTACGTGTGTACCCTGTCCAATAGGCTAATGATATTGCTTATTTCCAGCCCTGAGAATATATACTATATGTACAGCATTCAGTGACATTTTGTGTCACTTCTTTGAACACACTTTAGCAGGGTATAATTTTCAGCAAAATGACTAATCACACTGATCACATCACATTTTCTTATGAAGATTCCATGTTGATTGGTGATGACACAAACAACCCTTTTCAGTTTTTTTGAGGTTCACAATCGGCTTCAGTCCAATATTGCGCCAAATCGGCATAAATTTTCGTATCTCCTTTATCCTTCACTAGGGCATTGCAGAGTGATTTCCATAAGGGCTCATCCTGCACAAACTGTATTCGGTATGATGTAGTGAAGTTTGTTCTCCATTTTTGATATTCCATATACTCTGTACGATTCTTATAGACTGATTGCAAGTAGCTGCCTAGCTGCTTTGGTGATTTGAAGTCAGATGCATAAATGCAACAATTTGGAGGGGTGATGCGGATATAATCCTCTTTACGAGCTCCCATAACAACTGGGACTGCTCCCATTTGAAAACCATGGCTGAAAGTTTTTTCGGAAATGTACTCCCGACAGTTGCGGTTCTCGAAAGCGAGATAAAACAGGTATTCTTTGACCTTTGGACATGCTCCGGTCTGCTGAGCACTTGCATACACATACCCTTCGCAACGAAGTCCGGTGCAAGCTCCATAAACATCAACAGAGATATGTTTCTGGAGCTCTTGAACATACTTGTAACGGGCAATGTGGCCAGACGATGACCCACAGTTGGACATGACGGCAGCGGCAAGCTTGGACTGTTTGCCAATGAAATCTGGAATGAGTTCTGGTTCAAGTTTTCGCATGGTCCAGCCATATGGAATGTAAACATCAGAATTTGTTCTGTAGGTCATCGTCCAATTAAAAAGACCCCTCAGCCTGGGAAAACTAAAATCGTTTCCACTGAATGGGTGGAAGGGGTTTTCATCCAGAATCCAAACCCACCGCTGCCACCGATGGCGTAACTTCGGGAAGTCCCGAAAATGAAACTGCTTCCTGTTTGTGATGACAACTGCATCGCTACTGTTGAGATAAGTTTTGTTGCGTGTAACGAAACAGTTACCAAAGAAGCGGTCTTCCCTTTTGTCATTACTGTATTGTGACCAATCTAAAATAGTAAATTGACGTTCCCCGTGTTGGCCTATCGGACTAATAGTCAGGCCTATTGGACCGATATGAATAGGAGAGTGCACAAAAAGTTTGCCCCAGTAATAAATAGCTAAGAATGAAGTCAGCCCAACAGCCAGAATCAACCAAATTAGCAGCCTGGATAGACTTTTTAACCTGAAATAGGAAGAAATAGAAGACATCACTGGTATATATAATTAACCTTAACTGATTTTCAGTATTCAGTCTGACTGAGCACGGTAGATATGTACACGACTCCACATCATCCCTGTGGATATATAGGGTGATAATCTTATACAATATCACTCTCAGGTTCTGAAATTTACCGATCACCTGACCAGCCGAAGACTGTCGAATGATCGTGAAGACTGCACAATATAACCCTGATGACCCAAGGGTCAGGGTAAATCGGACTCTTATTGAAGTTTAAGAAGACACCATCCAAACACTGTTGAGTGCAAAGGACAGTAACTTCAAGAAATTAAAGTGACATGATTATGCTGATGTTGAAGTGATAAATACTGTTTTCTCCCTGAGCAATAATCAACCACATCATCGTAGACCAAGGGCACTTATGACCAGGACTACTACCACCATGACCACAGCTTCAGATATTGTCTGGCAAAATAGGTAGGCATTGATTCAAATATGACGTTTAATTGATGAGAAATCTCCATGACCATCACTCAATCCTGATTTTTAATGCAAGAACTTTTTTAAAGCGCAAATTTATTATCATTTTTACTCTCTAATTTGAGCACATCTTAATTTGGGCACAGAATTTAACGCCGCGATATGGGTGCAATTTAAAAAGTCTGACTACATGTACATGAATTTGGAAAGAAGCGAGGGTTGGCTCAGGTAACCTGGCTTTACTTTCCAGTCCAGGTCCTTAAATCTTTTTTTTTCTTCATAAAAATACCCTTTTCAGATAGAAGTGAACCCCCTGTATGTCCCTGTTTTTTCATGCAAACACCCTCTGATGTGCCCTTTTGAAGTGACAGTGAACCACCCCTACCCTCAAGGTATCCTGGATACGGCCCTGCATCCCGGTCACGTATTGAACGTGTCAACATCCAGCTTATATCCATTGTCTTTAATTCAATGACATCAAGCACATGTGCTGTTGCAGAAATAAAAGCGGTCTGCCGAAAAGTAAAGGAATTTTTCATGGTGAAAAATTCAGTTTCCCTAATATTTGGATGGTATACTTTGGTATTTCCTGTGTGTGTCACTGCTAAAATTTGCAGATGTCACCACCTCAGGTTCGCCATGGACAAAAGTTTCCAAAAAGACAACCATTGCCAAACTATGAAAACAAATTCATCAATTTTCTCAACTATGGTAACAACTATCCATAAATCATCTGTATTCATCAGCATCAGTTTTACCAGCACATTACATGCCATTTGCCAGGAAAGATAGCCTGTAACAGGGAACCCTAGCTCATACGCTCTTGGCATATACTTGTGACTCCCATTTACCCAGCAGGGATAACATCTATCGATGACTTCCCCCTGTATGCAGGGTATACGGCCTGTAACATACACACCCCTCCCCTTCTGTGATATACGTATTACTTGAGCATGTTGAATGTTCCGTTATCCAACTGTCTCTCCGCAACACTAGGCCAGATACAGTCATGTTATCCTTTTGTCGCTCAACGCGACAAGGGCAAACTGCCGCTCAGAGCTCAGATATTGTTATGATTATATGACAATTGCTCAAACCCGGACAGATAAAGTCATGTGACCTAACTGTTATTGACTGTTGCTCAGTGAGACTAGGGCAGATCTAGTCATGTTATCTGAGTGTTGCTCAGTGAGACCCATGCAGGCTGATGAAGCCATGTTATCTGACAGTTGCTGAGTGAGATCCAGGCAGATCAATCCATGTTATCTGGCTGTTGCTCAGTGAAACCCAAGCAGATCAAGCCATGTTATCTGAGAGTTGCTCAGTGAGACTCAGGATGTTCAAGCCATGTTATCTCACAATTGCTCAATGAGACCCAGGCAGATCAAGCCATATTATCTGAGTGTTACTCAGTGAGATCCAGGCAGATCAAGCCATGTTATCCGAAATTTGCTCAGTGAGACCCAGGAAAATGAAGCCATGTTATCTGACTGTTGCTCAGTGAGACCCAGGCAGATCAAGCCATGTTATCTCACTTTTGCCCAATGATAAACAGGCAGATCAAAAAATGTTACCTGCAGTTCCTCGGTGAGGTCCAGGCAGATCAAGCCATGTTATTTCGATGTGGCTCAGTGAGGCCTGGCTATATCCAGGCATGTTATGCTGCTCGGTGAGATCCAGGCAGGTCAAGCCATGTTATCTGGCTGTTGCTCAGTGAGACCCAGGCAGATCAAGCCATGTCATCTGACAGTTGCTAAGTGAGACCCAGGAAGATCAAGTCATGTGATCTCACTATTTCTCAATGAGACCTAGGCAGATCAAGCCATGTCATCTGACGGTTACTCAATGAGATCCGGGCAGATCAAGCCATGTTACCTGGCTGTTGCTCAGTGAAACCCAGGCAGATCAAGCCATGGCATCTGACGGTTGCTCAGTGAGATCCGGACAGATCAAGCTATGTTACCTGGCTGTTGCTCTGCGAGACCCATGCAGATCGATGCTATGTTATCTGGTTGTTTCTCAGTGAGAACCAGGCAGATCAAACCATATTATCTGATTGTTGCTCAGTGAGACCTGGCTAGACCCAGGCGTGTTATAATGTTGGTCGTTGAGACCCAAGCAGATCATGCCGTATTATCTCGCTGTTGCTCAGTGAGGCCCAGGAAGACCAAGCAATAAATCTCAATATAGCTCTATGAGACCCAGGCAGATCAAGCCATATCTGACTGTTGCACAGTGAGACCCAGGCAGAGCCAGCCATGTTATCATGTTGCTTGGGAGTTTATATGATGTTATCTGGCTGTTGCTCAGTGAGAACCAGGTAGTCCTGTCATGCTATCGTTTTGTACAGCGAGATCCAACTGCAGGCAGATCAACCCATGTTATTTGATTGTTGCTCGGTGAGACCCAGCCAGATCAAGTCATCTTATCTGGCTGTTGGTCATTTAGATTCTGGCAGATCCAGCAATGTTATCATGTTGCTCTGTGAGACCCAGGCAGATCAAGCCATGTTATCTGACAATTGCTCAGTGAGGTCCAGGAAGACCAAGCAATGATATCTCACTGTAGCTCTATGAGATTCAGGCGGATCAAGCCATATCTGACTGTTGCTCAGTGAGACCCAGGCAGATCAAGGCATGTTATCCGACTGTAGCTCAGCGAGACCCAAGCAGATAAACCCATGTTATCGGACTGTTGCTCAGTGAGACTCGGGCATATCCAACCATGCTATCATGCAGGCACGGCGGAGCCGGGGGGGGGGGGGGCTACGGGGGCTGAAGCCCCCCCAATAATTTGGCCAACTTTTCTAAAATTCATATGATGTCAACGCAAAAATACTTCAATGAATAGGTATTTTCGAAATGAGTAAAATGAATTGTGTACGTCGCATATCTATCGCAATTACTAAAACTATTTACAACTGTCCAGCATTAGTGGGTCAGCCAAAACTCTAGATTTTTTTTTTACCGGCATTGTTTAGTAATTTTTAGGTTCACAAAAGGTAAAGTGACGCGAAAACACCTATATCTGTATTGAATGCAGATTTTCATTTCCGGTAAGTTACAACCATGAGAGACATCCTTGCTTATTCACATGATTTACAAGTTGTGTTCGCGCAAAATGCTGCTCTAGTACACGCAGCGCTATGATAGCAAGTCAATTATGACTACTCCAAAAATCGACCAAATACTCGCCTCCGATTCTCGTTGTTGATGACTTCCTTCGCTACATGTACACCCTACTGAATCGACAGGTATGATTGTAGGTGAATGCACCAGTCCATTTGTCATGCGACCATGAACTGTAGATTGGATCACTTCACAATGAAGCCGGATAACAGCTGCAATGTTATAATGAGGCAACATATGATTGTATATCAGATATGTCGACAGTCCATGATGGTAGCTACCATTTGTCTTGGCAACAGTCCATTTGGCGAATCATTGGCCAAGGTTACACGGTTCACGTCAGTTCGGACTGACCGTATTTTGACCTACCATGGACTGTCGATCGATCCGATGATGATACCATGGACTGTCGTAATATCAGACAGACAGAGAATAAACTATTAACGGTTCATATTCCTCTTAAACACACACAAGTGAAAGGAATCGAGAGATGAATGAGTCAGTGATACATGAGGCAGGTAGTAAGTTCCCACGTGTTCATTTTGTGCTCATTTACTCACACTATAATTCGATGCTAATACCTACCATGGACTGTCCACCAACACCTAAAAACACCTCTCGCCGCAAAAATGTTTAAAATTTGTGTTAACTTGAAATAGTAATAACCCTACATTTGGTGACAATATACTACGATATCTCTCCATCAAAAAATGACTGGACACCAGTAACCATACCTGTCATCGATATGCTGAAAATCGTTCATTTTCGTTTGTGGTCACTGTCGTCTGGTCAGACACACGCCCACGCTTGATAACGAAAGCACCGAAAACCTACCATTGACTGTGATTTGACACGTGACCGGCGGTGTTTACCTACAATCATACTTGTCGATTCAGTAGGGTGATGTATATCAACCAAGATGTACGTATTCCATCACCTTGGTTGATATAGCGAATGAATTCGTCAACAACGCGAATCGGTTCCTCCCTATGGACATACAGGAGGTAAGTTTTCACCCCACGTACCGGTAGCGCAGAAGTTGAACGTTCGCTGACGGCGGTAGAATTTTCAATATACATGAATCACAAGGAGACAAAAGGCTCCCCAACAAGTAGAAAAAATATCTGTGCCAGTGACATGATCGAAGCTTAATGAATCTTTGGATTGAATATATTTGGATTGATATATATTTAAATTATTTGTACTTTCGAACATCATTTTGCTTGACGATAAATATTTTAAAAAATGTTGGGAAAACAGGCAACACCAATAGAGTTTACACGGGCGAGGATTTCTTGTTTTATTGCTCGGAAATGCGCTAGAACGCCTCTCCGGCCATCTAAGACCCCTGGAGCTTAAGGGGCCTAGGCGGCCCCTGGACCCTCGCCTAATTGTGCTGTGATAGTAGCCCCCCCAATCATGAATTGCTTCCGCCGTGCCTGTCATGAGGCTCGGTGAGACACAGGCAGATCAAGCCATGTTATCTGACTGTTGCTCAGTGAGACCCAGGCAGATAAAGTCATATATGTTATCTGACTGTTATGGACTGTTGCTCGGTGAGACCCAGGCATGCCAGATGGATCAAGCTATGTTATCTAACTATTACTAAGTGATCTGAGTGTTGCTCAGTGTGATTCAGGCAGATCAAGCCCTGTTATTTGATTGTTGCTCAAAGAGTTCCAGGCAGATCGAGCCATGTTATCATGTTGCTCGGTAGGCCTAGGCAGATCAACTTATGTTATATGTTGTCTGACTTGCTCAGTGAGACCCAGGCAGGTCAAGCAATGCTTTCTGACTATTGCTCAGTGAGACCCAGGCAGATCAAGCCATGTTATCTGACAGTTGCTCGGTGAGGCTCAGGAATATCAAGCAATGTTATCTCACTATTGCTCAGTTACACCAGGACAGACCGTCATGTTATCTGACTGTTTGCTCAGTGAGACCCATGGCAGATAAAACCATGTTATCTGACTGTTGCTCATTTGATTGTTCCTCAGTGAGATTCGGGAAGATCCAGCCATGTTATGTTGCTCGGTGGACCCAGGCAGATCAAGCCATGTTGTCTGACTACTGCTCAGTGAGACCAAGGCAGATCAAGCCATGTCATCTGACAATTGCTCAGTGAGACCCAGAAAGATCAAGCAATGTTATCAGACTGTTGCTGCGTGAGACCCAGGCAGATAAAACCATGTTATTGACGGTTGCTCAGGCGACTCGGGCAAATCTAGCCATGCTATCATGTTGCTCATTGAGACCCAGGCAGATCAAGCCAACTTATTGTTATTGATTGTTGCTCAGTGAGACCCAGGCAGATCAAGCCATGTTATCTGACTTTTGCTCAGTGAGACTCGAGCATATCCAGCCATGCTATCATGATGTCCGGTGAGACCCAGGCAGATCAAGCCATGTTATCTGACTGTCGCTCAGTGAGACCCAGGCAGATAAAGTCACATATGTCATCTGACTGTTATGGACTGTTACTCGGTGAGACCCAGATGAATCAAGCCATGTTATCTAACGATTACTCAGTGAAACCCGGGCAATTAAATTCAGGTTATCTGATTATTTCTCACTGAGACCCAGGCAGATCAAACCATATCATCTGGTTGTTGCTCATTTAATTCTTGCTCTAAGAGATCCGGGCAAATCCATCCATGTTATCATTTTGATCGGTAGACCCAGGCAGATCAAGCCATGTTATCTGACTCGTACAGTGAGACCCAGGCAGATCAAGCAATGTTTCCTGACTACTGCTCAGTGAGACCCAGGTAGATCAAGCCATGTCATATGACAGTTGCTCAGTGAGACCCAGGAAGATCAAGCAATCTTATCAAACTATTGCTCAGTGAGACCCAGGAAGATCAAGCAATGTTATCTGACTGTTGCTGAGTGAGACCCAGGCAGATAACACCATGGTATTGACTGTTGCTCAGGGAGACTCGGGCAGATCCAGCCATGCTATCATGTTACTCAGTGAGGCCCAGGCAGATCAAGCCAACTTATTCTTATTAACTGTTGCTCAATGAGATCCAGGCAGATCAAGCCATGTTATTGAATGTTACTCAGTGATATCCAGGCAGATAAAGCCATGTTATCTGACTGTTGCTCAGTGAGACACAGGCAGATCAAGTCATGTTATCGGACACTGTTATTGCCTGTTGCTCAGTGAGACTCATGCAGATCAAGCCATGTTATCTGGCTGTTGCTCAGTGAGACCCGGACAGATACAATGAATATGATAGAGGAGGGGTGAAACCACATCATTGCCCGCATGTATCTTAGACTGAGGTGTGGCAACTAGCTAATCCTTTACAATAGGGAGATGCTGAATTTATTTGTTGCCTTCACCAAGCCATGTATTTCGTTTGCAGATTCAAAATGCAAAACTTTGGGACTATAAAATATTTGAATTTTGAAGGCCTCTATTTGACATATTTTTCGTTTTTTGTGTGTTGTCAGTGGTAATTAAGCCGCTGATAATTACTGGTTCGTTTCTCGTAACCAGCCCTCATCTATATTTTGAGGGCAAATAATTAAAATCCATGAGGGATTTACATTTTCATGAGTAGAACTTGCTCATTTTCTTCATATTTGTATACAAATGATTAATAATTAATAATTATGGCACTCAGCATACATGTGTATTTTTACAAAGAAGGTTACGAGAAACAAACAATTAATTAACAGCGGCCTTAGCTGCCTAACCTTGGTGCAATGCCAAGTCGTCAATGACACACCATCTTAATCACTCTAGCCATAACAAAAATTATTATTTAGAATAAAACACTATTAAATGGAAGCCAATACTCCAAAGTATTTCAGAACTGTTGGCAATTGGATTGCTCTTCAAGAAGTTGGCAAAAGGAAATGTCATTCAATCTAATTTTTTTAATTAATTGATTTGAATGGCAGTCAAAAATTGATTGAATTGTTAGAGGGATTACAGAGAATATTGCAAATTTACACACTTTTTAGGTTTATTCTCCTATGTAAGATGTACTTACATGGTTCTCTTTCTTAGGTATTTACAGGTGTGTATACATCACCATGGAAACTGGCACAAAATGGGCATCCACACCTGAAAGTACATGAAAACTGATGAAGTCAACTTGAATTAAAAATTTCTGATTTTTCAAATTGATAAAAAAAAAACAACCTTAATTAAATTGAGCTCATGTGCTGCAAATACGCCAACATTGACCGACATGTACTTGATGTTTGACTGGACGATTCCATGTCACGTATACATTTTCATTCCCGCTATGGATGAATATGTAACATCTGACACCATTAACAGTCATGAGTACACCAATAACAAAACAATTCACTTAAATCATGTGTAATATATGTATTTCTTATACTACACGTATGAATGGGGTTTTGATAATTTCAGTCAAATTAATTAGCTTCTGGGCTAAACTATGTCATATAAGTTTACCCAGAGAATAGGGCAGTTTTGGTTAATTGGACGTATGTTAAAACTTATCTGATTTGGTTTAAAAAATCTTGAAAGTTCTCACCTAGGGCAATAACTCGAACAATGAAATAGCAGATATGAGTACTATAGTTGTCATCGGTCAGTCCGGGTCAACTCCTAAATGAGTAACCTATGGCCCATTCTGGCAATTTGTTTCCAGATCAGGAAACATAATGTTATGTTTCCTAAATAGGAAAACGTAAAATTTCCAGAATAGGAAACACTTTAATATTTCTTAAATAGGAAACCATAAAATGTTTCCTGAATAGGAAACACTATATGCTTCCTAAACAGGAAACACAACATGGTTCATTTCCACACTTTGGAAAAACATCTTACATATGAATCTCTATTGAACATCCGTTTTAGCAAACAGTAATGTCAGTTGTTCTCAAGACATTTTTCACGGGTATATGGAATCGTATTCATGTGTACATGTGTGTAAGTGTGCCAATAAGGACGGAATATAGCATTTAAGTTGAATTATTAGGAGCTGCATCAGTTGCAGATGTACACATTCTAGTTTTGTTTTTGCTACAGACACAGTCCATGGCAACTGAATAACTTAATATGGCCAACTTTATACTAAAATGCCAACAGCACTAACATCTTTGTGCTGCTCTGAAGATTGTTCAAATAAGGAGTATATTGCATCTTTATTTTTCTGGATCTTTAGTGTTAAACCCAGATTCAGTCCAAGAAGAACCTGTTATTGTAACTTGGTTGGTTGGTTGGTTGGTTGGTTTGATTGGGCACTCCATCGTATTATAATGGGCACTGGTCATACAGAGTATGCCATGCAACCCGTTCCCCCACACCGCCCCACACATGCTCCCTCATACCAATGGCGCATAGCCATCGGTAATTCCCCATTATATCTTCTTTACATCTGTAACCGTACAAGTTGATTCAGAGTGGCAGTAGCCTACACGGTTTTGTCAGTTTATCTTACATGTGTGGAACTTTGGCAAGTCATTATTTTCAGCCATTTTGGGCCTGAAAAGATCTTGAACCTGACCACGTACCTTCATGAACCCGCACACAGAAAAGATATATTATGCCGTGCACAAAAGGAACACCAATTAAGTTATGCATACAGTTACAATAAGATTTACACACTCTTCAGCTTTTCGCTTGCTTTCGAACATTTGTACAGCAAAAACGATCGTTTCAACTCGCAAACGTATTTTATCTACCAGACCGTGTGCATACTAATGAACTATAAGATGATACACAAATGGGCTGTTTAGGTAGAAAAGTCAACCTGTAACCATCTGGGTCATCTATACGCGGTAAGATCTTATGGATGGCGAAGTGTACGCACATGGTAGAACAGTTAGAAACTCGAGATTTTCATGTCACTAGTCTCTGTTCCCAGGCAAATACATATAGGCTACGAAGTAGTTTTGTACACATTTGGCATGTCTCACAGTAAATGGTATATGTAAAATTCAAGTTCATAGGGGCTAGCATTTAATGACATTGGTCATATAATAATTATATCAGTTTATCAAATGTCACATAATGTTTCACATAAAACGGTTAACATAATATTTCACATAAAACGGTTAACATAATATTTCACATAAAACCGTAAAGATGGGGTTGCGCAATCGGACATGAAGATAAACCGGAAGTGCTATTGCTATTTCATTGCTTAACTGGGTCAAAATCGACAACAGGGAGCGTCAATCACAGGGAGTGTCAATCAGAAAATCTGACTGGACAGTTGGTATTGACCTCCCACCTGGATAACGATAACAAAACAATACTCGCCATTTGTTTATTGACTGTCTCTCCAAGGTCAGACAGCATTTTTCGATTCTGTTCAGTGGTCATCCAAAGCGTGAAAATCAAGCATACAACGCACAGGACAGCAAAGGCAAGTAAATGTTTTCCACAGTAAATATCCATGACTCAATCTTATTCCACGACCGATTTATATCATTAATTTAACAGGAATATACAGTAAATATCAACCTTGGGGGTTTTCAGGATGTGACGCGTATCGAGAACAATCAGCATGCATATTGAAGACGAAACATTTTCTTCAATCAGTGCCGGATACTTGGTTGGCAGCGTTAAAAATAAGGTTCCGTTTCCACGCCAGGTGTGAATTTACACCTGACTAATTTATACGGACGTCACAAAGGTCTATTTACACAAAAATACGGCGTATCTGATTGGGTCAGCGGGCGTTGACCTGGTCCCAATAGAAGAAACGAATTGTGGTTGTATGGCATACCTACGTTCTGGTTCATTGCACTGTAAAGGAGTTCTTGGCCATTTCAACAAACGCTCCGATTCTTGTCTTTTTATGCACAATATCCTAGCCGTCGCCGTGGTAGGGTCTGTTTTCCAACCTACACTACAAGATCGCTCTGACCATACAATACATGCTACAGATGTGACTGACCTTGATCTGCATGGCTGAACATCTCTTTGCATCATCGATCTGACCACATTTAACATGCTCAATAATCATGCATGGTTTAGTCGGTCAGGGCTAAGGCGCTCGCAGAGTGGCGATAAAGAACGTCAGGATAAACCGTACCGGTATATAGCCTACCCTATATATAGAATAAAAAGAATAGGTATGAAAGGCACATTCACTTTCTCGTTCGAAAGCAAACTTATAAACGCACCCACCTCTTAAAGCTAATTCTCTCTCTATTCACCTTGGAGCGACAATTTGAGGAAATTCCATCATTTTATCACATATTCCGCCTGATTTGTTCAAAAATCGATATTTGACCGTCGACACTACATCCGTCTGCGCATGACCGTACCGGAAGTTTAGCTCTATGTGATCTCAGATGTCATCATGTGACATAGCGTGTGGAAAGTTTACACTGAACAGATCGAAGGTATGAACCCTCGATTTCATATAATAACAAGTCTGAAGATGATATTTTATACATACACTTTTCAAAACTATTGTGTCAGGCATAGTATTTGCTGATTTTGGAAGAGACGTTTTTTTTGCGACATCTACATCTATCGTGTTTTGTACCTTTCTCTATACGTGGGAATACTCTTTGTGAGAATTTCTTGTTTGTATTTCCCACGCTATGTCAAATGATCACCTCTGGATCCATAGCAAAGGGCCGATGGAGCTAGACTTCCGGTAAGGTCATGCACAGACGGCAGTAGTGTAGACGGTCAAATATCGAGCAGGGTATCTATTTTTGAACAAATCAAGCGGAATATGTGATAAAATGATGGAATTTCCCCAAATTTTCGCTGCAAGGCGAAAAGAGAGAGAATTTGCTGTCGTATGACACCAAACTTTCTGAGGTGGGTGCGTTTATAAGTTTGCTTTCGAACGAGAAAGTGAATGTGCCTTTCATACCTATGATTTTTATTCTATATATAGGGTAGGCTATACACCGGTACGGTTTATCCTGACGTTCTTTATGGTTACTCTGCGAGCGCCTTAGGTCAGGTCTGTACCTTGAATATCTGGTCAGCGCGCGACCATATCCTTCTGATAGTGTTGGCCCATTAAACTTGATGGTTCGTTTATCATTATCTGCTTGCCAAGAAAGCTGGGGAGCGGGGTTTTTCATTTCTATGTTAAAGATGTAATCAGCCTCAAAATCGATGGATTTTGTAAACTCTTTCCCGTCTGTATTTTCAGCGGCGAAGTTTGCTCTAGCATCATAGGTATGATATTTGATGATTGCCGTATAAAACGAATGCAAGAATATCTTGTCAGAAAAATTTGAAACTCTGCCCGCTTCGACGGGATTTCTGTTTCGCCTTTGAATATGTGCTGTACGTGGAGAGGAAAATGACGTCACTGCGTGACGTGCGTGTGACGTAGCAACGCTCAAATCTGAATGGTCAACAGCTGCAACCATGACATAACGTCATGGCTCGTGCTTAAGGTTCGGTAGAGCGGCAGTGCCTACGTAGGCAGAATGC
Organism: Hanleya hanleyi; assembly: GCA_036873755.1. Classification (NCBI taxonomy): domain Eukaryota; kingdom Metazoa; phylum Mollusca; class Polyplacophora; order Lepidopleurida; family Hanleyidae; genus Hanleya; species Hanleya hanleyi. The sequence continues at coordinate 48,494 of JAVTVY010029459.1, read as the reverse complement.
ACCACACGTGTAAACGCTTCTTGATACGACCGTCGAAAAATAAACGGCATGCCATGCTGTTTATTTCTATTTTCTCGTGAATGGTGAAAACAAGTTTGGGTATTTATGGTCCAATGTGTCTACCGGACCATGCAAACATATCCAAGAGGCCGACCTGGTGACGTCACAGTGATGTCGTTTTCCAAAAAAAAAAAAACAAATGCGCTTTTTTGGCGAATGTTAGGCCAGATTTTTCGATTCTTTTATTTATGCAAATTTTTCCGCATTGACTGATGAATAAATTAGAAAATAATTATTTGATATGAAATAAAATACTTTTGGCCACTTTTACCTCACAAAATAAAATATCTAGAAGAAAAATGATCCAGACACCATTTGTGTTGAGCCCACACGCCGCCATCTTGAACTTGCCCATCAAGGACTACAAGTGATATACTGTTAATCCCCGAGGTCAACCCTCTGTACGAGTCATTCGACAAGTATATGTAGCTTTATTGTATTGGTGGGAAGTTTAAGCCGTACGACGTCCGGCAGTAAAGGTTAGTTTTTTAGGTTTACCCCTTTTTTAGACGTTTACTCCATCAGACGTCCTCGATGCTCATCCATTATTAAACATCAGATGAGTTGTTTGAGCTGATTTATCATCACAGCTCCCGAGTTAGCGGATCTAATTCCACTTAAACCGGTGCTAGCGGCCGTGTGGATACTTCATAGTCTCCACATGAACGGCTGCAATAAAAACGCGGCTGACATAATAAAGCTACGTCCGAGAATCCATGGATGTCTCTGGTCGGAATGTGACGTGCCGAGGGTAGCTTCCCTGTGGAGTCATATGGTTACATTTTAGTCGTCAGACGTCGACAATTTTCCCCGACCTTTGCATATCGCCCCGATAAACTTGACAAACTGACCAAATGTTTAAGGAAATATCTTTTCAATGAAGATGCGACCTTGACTCTTATGTATGTAAAAGTAATTTTATCTACATGGACTCTCAATACTAGACAGAACTGGACCACACTTTGCATTAAACTACATGTAACATAGGTTTTTCATTAATACTCGTACAAACATGTTTCAGGATATATTTCGATTCCTTGATCATAATCTTGTGAACAACAACTATACATGTATATGTATGTTGCACTAAGCTATTGTCGCAAAGGTCAAACACACCCGCAATTGATCAGGGTGAGTAGTATTTTAACAGGGATTTCAACATTTTTTTCAGTCATATCGCGACACATTATCTTCACACCGGATCAACCAGTCCTTGATCTATCCTTTTTCTGCTGAGCACTACGAGAGGTAGATAGAAGTTCCATTGTTTGAGTCTTTGATCTGGGATCGACCCTGGGAACTGTCGCTCGCGAGGCGAGCGCTCAACCACAAGACCACCACAGTGCAGTTGGTTAGAACTTGTGATGAGTGATGTTAAGACATTTTCGAAAAAATGTAAGTTTAGCTGGTAAGACAGCAAGACAGTAAGACAATGTTTATTTAAAGTCGGCCAGATATACAGCAAAACATTAACCCAAGGCTATTCACCGACATAAAATTTTTAAAAACAAACAATAACAAATCGGTTATCCCAATGTTATATAACCAAATTTTATAACTGAAATATATCCTTGAAAATGTAAAAAGTGACCCAGACCACAGGCCCGCAAAACAAAAGTTGGGGGGGGGGGGGGAGCACAGGCATTTGATAAGGGTCAGTAATGGATGGGTTGTCATCAGTCACCAATTTGTCTTTGTAATGATTAAAATGATATGTATGTGTAGTGTACTCGCCCTTCTCATGCTGTTATATATACCCCATATACTAGTAACATGGAGTCAGTATGGATGGATGATCTCCGGCCCACAGTTAGTTATTCATTGATAAATGAATCACAATTGACCTTTGTGTCGGGGTAGTAACAAATAAAACTTTATATACTCACTATTGTCATAATGTTATATATACCCCATTCTTCTAACACGACCTTAGTTGATGGGGTCCATATATGTAGATACATAACTACCACGGATAATTAGGATATTACTGAGATACCCATCTTATACTGACCCTTATCAAATGCCTGTGTGTGTGCGGTGGTATTAGGGTGAAGTGTCGAAATATGGGGTCTCTATATATAACCCCATGATTTATATAAATCCACAACAAGGTGTGAAACGCACTTTGGGTGAATCGAGAAATAAACGGTTTACCGCCAAACAAAATACATCAGCATATTTTATAAGTATCATTTTATATATTCCCGTCGTCAAATTAGTAAATTTGTGCAATATTATTACCTTTGCTGGGCGATTCAAAATCCAACGTAACTGTCCATCCATCCAGGAACAGCGATATTATGGCGGGCTTCGTTCTCAATTCTGATTGGTAAGTCGCCTCGGGCAGCTGATCAGTGTATGACCTCTTTGTCGGAGGCGTGTCGCGAATGACCAATCAGAATTGAGAACAAACCCGCCATAATCACTGTTCCTGGATGGATGGACAGTTACGTTGGATTTTGAATCGCCCGGCAAAGGTAAAAAATTGCACAAATTTACTAATTTGACGACGGGAATATATAAAGTGATACTTGTAGAATATGCTGATGTATTTTGCTTGGCGGTAAACCATATATAGAGTCCCAAGGTGTGAGCAGTCAGGGCTGTTCCAGATATTGACCTCCTACTACCCATGACATTTGTCTACCCCATTAACATTTATTAATGGCACCCTTAATTTGAATGCAAAAAATGGCATTTTAATGGTTTGTTGACCCATTAACATTTTAATGGTAAAATACTATTAATACATACCATTAAAATTCTATTAATTATGGCCATTAACTTTTTAGAATAGCTTGTGGAATTTAATGGGTATGGTCGAAGCTTAATGGGGATTCATCTCCTTAAAATGGATGCGATTTATGGCAATTGATGGCCAAAGTTAATGGTATTTTAATGGTGTTTTAATGGTTAAAGTTAATGGTATGTTGTTAAAGTTAATGATATGTTAATGGCCAGTTGTGCAGTAGTGAGGGGGGGGGGGCGAGGTTACTGTTCTGTAGGAACAATGCCGATTTCGCACCTAATTCCTCGGGGCGATAGTCGGAACACGGCATTGTTCCAGTCACAGCGGGATATGACTAATAACGAGTCGGGTATCATAAACTCATATTAGGCTCACCCCTCACTTCCTATCAGCCATTTCCGGACACTTCCGGGTTCCGGTCAGGACTTTCGTCCTTCCGGTCCTATTATGAGTTACAAGCGTCAGATGCGTCAATCATAATTCAGCCGTCGTCCATTAGAGAATATCCGCGTCCATAATCCAAAGACCTATTCCATATTCCATATAACAGTATTAGCACCAAATTCAAAAAGACAATCATAGTATACATAAACAAAGGCTTGTTTCCTGCAAGAGAGAAGCGGTCAACAGTTTTCAATGATGCCGGCAAGACATCATGATGTTCAAAAAATATCAAATCCGTATCGCTGATCAGTATTCTTAATCCATAATTCGTTGTAAAGTCGTCATCTAAAGAATGATGTATCTCAGTCACGCTTTGAGTGTGACTGTTCATATGAGTACCATGAGGATCTTGAAGTTCATGGGTTCATACGGCCCCTAGCCCCGGGTTACGCGGAATTAGACACAAGTTACGAAACGAAGCGCCATAGATCTTGCACGCTACGCTCGTATTTTGCTATCAGCATGCGATATGTATCGCCAAATTTGAGAAACTTTGAGCGGAGGCGTTTGGTGGAATAGCCCTGTTTTATAAGTTTCTGTAGCAATGTTTTGTGACGTTGATTAAAATCGTCACATTTAACACAGGATCTAGCAAATGCTACTAAGCGAGATATGTATACGCCATATGCAGGTCCTACTGGAATATTACGGTCCAGAAAGGGATAGTTTACGATGTCGAAATTGTAATCCTCTCTTTTGTCATAAAGTCGACGAGAGAGAATGCCCGCTTCATTTTTATAGAGATATAGAGCTAAATATGATGTGCCTGTAGGGCTGTCTGTAGTTTCCTTCAAATCCAGTGAAGGTGGATATATATCCTTCACTGCGTCATTTATATAGCGATTATCCACAGCGAGAAGATCGTCTATATAGCGTTTGGTAAATGAGAAGGAACGGGCAGAAACTTATAAAACAGGGCTATTCCACCAAGCGCCTCCACTCAAAGTTTCTCAAATTTGGCGATACATATCGCATGCTGATAGCAAAATACGAACGTAGCGTGCAAGATCTATGGCGCTACGTTTCGTAACTTGTGTCTAATTCCGCTTAACCCGGGGCTAGGGGCCGTATGAACCCATGTACTTCAAGATCCTCATGGTACTCATATGAACAGTCACAATCAAAGCGTGACTGAGATACATTTTTTTTTTAGATGACGACTCTATAACGAATATTATGGATTAAGAATACTGATCAGCGATACGGATTTGATATTTTTTGGAACATCATGATGTCTTGCCGGCATCATTGAAAACTGTTGACCGCTTCTCTCTTGCAGGAAACAAGCCTATGTTTATGTATACTATGATTGTCTTTTTGAATTTGGTGCTAATACTGTTATGTGGAAAATGGAATAGGTCTTTTGATTATGGACGCGGATATTCTCTAATGGACGACGGCTGGATTATGAATGACGGACTAGACGCTTGTAATTTGAATGGATCGGTTTTTGAAAGCGCCTGCATATAGTCATATTCATAAGAGAACAGATATAGGTCAGCCAACAGGGGTGCACAATTAGTACCCATTGGAATACCTATATGCTGCTGATATATTGTGTTGCCGAATTTCACATAAATATTTATAATGAGAAAATCAAGCAACTCTATAAACAATAAACATCCCATGAATGATATCTCTTGTATGTAGTAGAGCTAAAGAATGCTTTATGGCTTCCGACATTAATATATCTACGATCAGTTTTCTTGAACACAAATACTATTAATGAACTGAGACGGTCAATAAGGTCCTGATGAGGGATTGTACTATAGAGAGTCGAGAAATCCCATGTGGATACATGTCTGTACGGTATGTGACCTTTAGCATCAAGTTCTTTCGTAAGACATTTTGAGCTTTTTCAATATCCACATACATTCAACGCCAGAGTTCTTAGAAATAGTGGCGCAATACCTTTCCCAAAATGCTTTTACCTCCTGAAGGGCCCTCGTCAACAGGGTTGAAAGAAGCTTGGTGGTGCAGCTTCTAGAACCAGCTATGAATCACTTTTTTCAATGAAGACTGGTGAAATGAAATTCTGTAATCATTGGTGGTCTTGATTTCGAGAGATTTCCCTGAGTGAAAATGTACCTTTCCGTGAGAATGACCCGGCTACTAAAGCTAATGCTGATGCAATGTCTTTCTCGGCGTTCAATGTGGCGATGTTAATCCACTTAAGACGCCAGTCCTATCTTCCATCAGTGGTTAACTACGCTCCGGATATGGTCCTTCGGACTTTGAAAGAGCAATCGCCCGCATCTTCGCTGTTATTCAGTGGCATTGTCCCGTCTTTTAGAGATACTATAGAGAAGGCTAGACCTAATCCTACCCCTAGAGCGGGTGGTTCGGGGGGTGGTTAAACGTGCTTCTGCTGAAGCTTCTGGGTCCCAGCCAAGCAATCCAGACCTACTACTTCCGCTTCTGGTCCGAAGAGTATGTCACAGGTGGCTAGACGCATGCCACAACAGCAAGGCCAGGCCAGTTCCAGCAAAAAAAAAGGCAAAGGGAAAGGCCCTGGCAAGAAGCATCAGGACCGGTGACGATTCCGTTCATGTCAACCTATTGACATGGCGGGACCATGAATTGCCGCAACTTCCGGTCACGCTCAAATCCAGTCTCCCAGTCGGGGGACGACTTCAAGGATTTTGGCGGAATTAGCAAACATCGGGGATAGATTCATGGGTAACCCATATCCTACGGTACGATTATCCCCTAGAATTTTCGATGGATCCACCCCTTACTGCTGCTCCAATGCCTTCTCGCATACCAATACGAAATGCACATCTTCTGATGGCACAGGCATCCGTGGACAAACTTACCCAAAAACATGCAGTTAGAGAACAGGTGTTCCTTGTGTCGAAGAAGGGTACACCGGAAGTGCGTATGATTATCAATCTGCGCCGGCTGAACAAGGGCTTCCTGATGAAACCTCATTTTCGAATGGGGTCCTTCCAGTCTATCAAGACCGTCCTGGTCCACGGAGAATGGCTAACATCTCTGGATCTAGGGGATGCTTACCTGCATATTCCGATCCATGCGAAATACCGGAAGTACCTGCGATTTATGGTTGGCGCACGCCGTTTCCAATTCCAGGTTCTTCCATTCGGACTAACCAGTTCCCCTTGGGTATTTACCAGGGTGTTTAAGCCAGTGGCGGCATACCTGCACAATCGGGGTATAAAATACCATTTCTACCTCGACGATTCCATTATCAGGAATCTGTGCATTGACCAGCTCCGATACGATACAACCTTTGTATGGCGCACCCTCGAACTACTGGATTATCTCCCTCATGGAGTTAACGCCGTCCCAACAGCGATGCTTCCTTGGCGTGGACTACGATACCAATTTATTTCTTGCTTGTCCACCGGAAGTTCGCTGGCGCAAGAGATGTCACGAGATACCTATATTCATCAGACATTCTTGCCGAACAGCCCTCCAGTTTGCACCAGTAATCGACCTCTTGACATCCACACAGGATGTCACACTATGGGGCCGATTACAGTTATGGCCATTAATGATCTATCTAAACCATCATTTGCACACAGGCACAGGAATCCCAGAATTCCTGTCATTGGCACACAGGCACAGGAATCCCAGAATTCCTGTCGCAGAGGAAGTCAGCTATTACCTATCGTGGTGGCTGGATCCCCTCGATGTGATGCCTGGAGTAACACTGCTTCCGTTTCACGCAACTCGTCAGTTGTTCACCGTTGCGTCGATGCAGGTCGGTCGGGGTGGCACACGTCGGGTCCAATTCGATATCCGAATTTTGGACTCCGCAGGAGAGGTCGTTACACATTAATGTATTGGAGTTCATAGCCGTCAGCCTCAGAGGTCAGTCGGTCCTGGTAGCCATTGACAACACAACCGTCCTGGAATACATAAACAAGTTGGGGGGAACTCGATCAATCAATCTGTTAAAACAAACTGAGATTCTATTCCGCTTGTGCTGGCAACACGACCTGGTCCTTCGTGCCAGACACATACCAGATAATCTGAATGTTCTAGCCGACGCAATGTCCAGAAAACATCAGATAATACCGACGGAGTGGCAATTACACCCAGATATTCTGCGCCAGATCTCTCAGATTTGAGATACTCTGTAGTGCACCGAGTAGAGAGCCTAACAAGCAAGCAGCCAGCGGGGTAAAGATCGCACCGAGAAATCCGCCTTTCTGTAAGAGCTTTTTCTTCCATGCTTGCGAGACTTGCTTCTGGACTAGGGTTCGGAGACCTGTCTTATGCTTGGCCCACTTGGTCTTCTGAGCCGGAGTCAGTGGCACCTTCCCTTTTAAGACGTTATGCCCGATTTCACACAGACAGCGTACACGGTCAGCGTCTGCGCCGCGTACAATAGTCCGAACCAACTCTGGCGGGGCGGTCTTCAATACACGGAGCGTCGGAGCGTGCTTCCGTACTCAAGCGGACATCATGTACAACTAACGCTGGAATCTGCAACCCTGCCCTTTTTACCCTTCGCGAACATTCTATCACTTCAGAGACAAAGTCACGATATTCTATTAATTCTTTTAGTGTCCCCAACATCAAACACACACACCCAAGATGGGGGGCCACTGTGGGTGCGTTTACGTTATTTTTGCGCGCACACATGGTGGATATCCCCATTTAATACCGGAACGTAGTCGAAGGTGGACAGGAGTGACTTGCCTCAGGTCGAAGAGCATATACCCGAGTTGAGGGCTTGTCGCATCTTCCAAGGCTTCCAACGCAAACCGGGTGTGTCCGGGGTACAGCTGTCTCGCCAGGTGCCGCAGTTGAGTGGTGTCTCTCGGGTTTGTTAACACCACCAGGTAGTGGGCATTTAACCCTACAGTATTTTGCTCCTATCTTCGGAACAGCAAAAAAGTGAGAGCTGATAAACCGTGACTTTGTAGCTTATCATACTGGGGTCATTTCGAGCCTACTCACATGACCCTCTGAGCAGAGTATCATGAGCAAATTCAAAATGTTGGCCATGTGGGTGTTTTCGTCAAATTTCTTCAAAATTTGTGCTTTTCTGCATGGAAAAGTGGGTAAAACATATTTTATTTCGTATCAGATTATTATTTACTAATTTATGATGCAGTTTTTTGCGAAGAATAGTCTTAAATAAAAAAAAATTAAAAATACGCCAAAAAAGGCCATTTTTGAAAATGACCTCACTGTGACGTCATCATGGCGGCCATCTTATTTTTTTTACATTTTCTAGTAGAGTTTCACCCAAAGATATAGTGTGGTAAGTTTTAGTCGCCTAGCCTTAGGGATAACGAAAATATTTAGGGGGCACTTTCCGCCCCCCCCCCCCACCGGCTGCGGGACACCCCAAATCGCCCAGGCCAGATAAGGTTAAATTGATGTTCCGATGCTCTTTGTTTTTTACTGAACAGATTCTGCACAATGTAGACGATGCTGAACCGTCGATGATGACTGCCTTTGGCAAAGATCTGTGTGACCCCAGCATCCGTCTCCGCCATGAGATCATCCATGACCACCAAAGTGTCCGGTTCCAAATCGTTCAAGTTGAGTAGACCTTCCACGAACGTGATGTTGGACAATGCTGCATACGCCGCTTGCCATTCTCCGTAACACCATACGACCCGGGAAATAGCTGGCGTAATCATGCTGTCGGCGTGCTGGACGAGTTTTTGGACGAAGTGCGTCTTGCCCGAGCCCGTCGGCCCCGTCATAAGGCAGGTGAAGTGGTGTTGCCACCGGGGGTCCATGGTTGGAGGTGTATCCGCTGTCGTGGTAACCGCTCTTGTAAATTTGGAACGACTGAATCGGGGTCGGTGTCACCGGAGCACTGGTGTGTGTGTTTTGAGCATTGGTACCGTTGTTGTTGCGTTAGTGCGTTCACCATGGATGGTCAAATACTCAGTGTGGTGGTCGCTGGGGCCAGGTGAGGTTTGACTGGCACTAACGTGGAGGGGGGGGGGTCTTTGGATTCGTCTGACCTGCACTCACGGCTGGTGGTTGTGTCTTTGGTGGGATGAGAAGAGTGCTGAGGTACGCCACGTCGTAAAACACACCCCCATATTAAATGCCCAGCAGGGTTAGCAATGTCACCACAAAGTCTACATGTACTTTGCGCGTTTTTGTATACGCTGTGTTCAGAGGCAGCTGCTGTTTATCCAGAGCATCATGTTCATGGTCGAGCGTGGAATGAACGCTAACGGCTGCAGTTCGTGGCTTTATTGCCGATTCATCTGGTTGTCCGGGACCCAGGAATTGAAGGAACTGAGCCAGCCTTGCCATTTCACGAGATGCGCCGTCTTACTTCGGCGCCACTCGGTTTTCAAGATATTTTCCACAGTGTAGTAGTCTTGGCCTGTTTTCCCCACGGGCTATAATTCTTGCTCGTAAAACGTTCCTTGCAACGGTTCCCACTGAAGATCCTTCAGTTCATATACTCGCGGTTGTCCGGTAGATACTTCATGTAGGAAGCTACTGTCCGAGTCTTTGTGAAGCTGAAAAGGCTCAAATCTAGACACATTGTTGTTCCCAGACTTGGCTATTGTATGCATTGTCTCGTGGTACTTACATGGAGTATGAACCGGTTGTTGGGGTATTCGGCGTTTATTTACGAAGTGTTGATCGTTCCAGTTCTTCTCGAACTTGCCCTTGACTTCACTGGTGGGGACTGGAATCCTGGCGAGAATGAGTGGGACGTTTCACGCCGCATGGTTTAAGATAGGTGAGTACAGTCCTAAAAAAATCGGCTCTATTTATTACCCTTCAATATGGTGCATCATGAGATAGAAACATGAAACGTACATCCCATGTTATCAGTGAATATCTGGCACCGGAGTCGAAGTTCATTTCTGGATGCACTCATTTGGGTTCTGACGCCGTACCGGCCTATGTTGTATGGATGCGATCGTCACTGGTTTGACTGGGCATGTACGGGAAATCTATGGCGTTGTCGTCCGACGACGGTGGAATACGGGTGTTAAGTTTATCCAGGACATCTTTGTAGATCACGGAGGTGAGAACCGGATGATCCCTCTTGTCTTCCTCCTCGCGGTTGATAATTTGGGCTCTGGGCTCGGCCAGTGTGTCCTCAATAGCACGAGACAAGGCCCACTCAACAGCTGACCGGTCGTCCGGTGTAAACAGCTGGTCCACAATAGGCACCACGTTCTCGAAGGCCGTCCAAAGATCAGGGTCCAGGGTGAAGCTTCGCATAGGGTCCTGGTAACGCCTCAGGCGTGTGAAGAACAGACCACGGTGTACGTAGATGGCATTCAACCTTGCCTAGTATGGTTTGACTCGTGTTGCAGTGGATAACGTGCCTGCTGGAGCGAGCATTACCGGTTTGACTCCAGCTAGGGCCGCGGGATTCTCCTTCCCTCGCTGTATGGCTATGTACGGGGATTATAACCTTCAAGGTATACACGGGACCTCGAAGGTCAATTGCCCTCCGGACATTCCCGAACGTTGTCGGAGATAATCCGGCATTGCCGGAGGTGACCGGACATTGCCGATGCGACCACCCGCGAATCTGAAGTCTCGTTGAATTGGGACTACTTTCTGTCCCCGGCTAATACCCGGACCCGGAAGTGATCGCATCACCGACAGACATTACCGCATCACCATGGAGGAAAACATCCCTGTGGTTACTCCCGGTCACGTGACCGCAAGTGCACTCAATGACCTTTGTCGAAACTATAGTTACCTTGACCTCTGGAGGTCAAATGTCAATTAGTGTCAAGGTGCGCTTCTATACTACTTAGGACCCTAGGCGGCCCCTGGACCCTGCCCTGGTATCATATTGGCTTCTATTGTCCATTATTTTGTATGTGTTAAATATAACTAAAACGTCAAATAGATTCAGGCAGGAGGTCTAACGGTGTCCTGGACCCTCGCGTGTTGGGCTGTGATAGTCGACCCCCCAACCCCCGCTATGAATTTTCGCTAGTTCCACTCTTGTCCTTCGATTTCAACTCCATCACCACTAGTCCACGTTTTCACAGCTCCGTCGTCAACATCACTGTTAAAGCCTTCCACTCAAGCCAATTTCAAGGTGGTTCAGTAATCCAACAACGTTACAACGTCACGGTCGTAGAGCGCAACGTCATTTTCCATCTTCGAAACAAAGGGAGCCAGCGAGGGGAAATAATTGACGTCACAGAACTTCGAGGATAATAGAGGTATGGATGTACAAAGCCCTGTACAAAAAAAGTAGATCGAAGGGAATTAAACGACGATTAAACGACGAAATTTAGGAGAATCACCAGTGGAAACATGTGGTATGTGAGCGTACTATTTAAGTTGGAGTTTCAATATGTATATAAAATCCAACATTATCGCCGCGAGCGCACCACGTGTCGTGGTGTGTTATAGGCCTGTTTTGTATGTGCTACACCCGAAAGTCAAATGGAATCAGGCATGAGATGTGATATTTTCAAGTAGGCCCTATCGATGCGTTTTTACTTTTCAAGTTTGAAAACTAAAGGTTTCACACATCGTGGGATTCGTGTAGCTTTACATGAGCACAATTATTTCAGCCTGACATGGTGGTATTTGGGCGCGAGTACAGAAAGCAGTATTGAAAGCATAGATGTAGATGGCATAGCTAGTCTCGATTAAACCAAAAATTGTTTGGAAATAATTTCATGTTAATGTCATAACGTTATTGATCCACAGCCAGAAAAAAAGTTGCTGTACATTGTAACATCAGATGATCAGTACGCATAAAAGTGATTTAATACGATTCACAAAAACAACTTGACAGAAATTTCTGAGTACCCCAACATCTCGCCTTGTGGGGCAGTAGTGTTGAAGAGCATACATACAGAGCATTCTGTGATAGAAAAAGGGGGTTGGGGGGATTTGATTCAATGTCACACTCAAGGTTATTTCACTCATATGCTGACAGCCAGTTTAGTTGGTGGACGAAGTCGGTTCAGAGTGAGAACAGTTACTATATTTCAGTATACCAGCGTTCAGTGAACGCCAACACATCAACTTCAGGGGCGATCCACCAATGTGCTATAGCAGTATTGCAAAGTATTCATGTAAATTAGATTGGTGTTGTTAATCAGAACATGGAGATGCAAGTCTAAATGTAGAGCTTTTAATTTTTATCACCTCCGTCGATCAGACGGAGGTCTACGAACGCAACGTAAAATCTTCCGCCATAAAATTGTCATATGGGGAACACACGACTCATGTGATTTCCAATAGATCTTGCCATGGTTCCCGACGAAATGTTGAGGTCACATTTTGGATACTTTTGAAATAATGGGAAACCCTCATTGGAATGCATTTCAATGGGCCTTGCTCCTGTAGTCGGGTACCCACCTCCCATCATGCTTCACAAGTTACACGTAATGGGACTTTGGTAATGGGAGTTAGGTTGGACGCTTCCAGCGGGAGATTCAACATGGCGGCTCTCCAGGTTGTGGAGATAGACGATGCGAATTTTTGCCGTTTTTTTCTGCTAAGTTTATTGCCGCCATTTTATGCCATTACCACACAATGATTCCTAGTACACCACCCGTCATTTCTATATATCGCAAAGTATTTATCGGCTGATGACTTATGTCGAAGTCAACCAAATAGTCCAAGTTGTTCTTCTTGCATATACAATGACTGGGGGTTCGTGCACGCACTGACTATGGAGGAGAACAGCGCAATCGACAATGCCCTGATTTTACTGATACTTTTTTTCTTTTAGTTGATATCCACCAGCCTGACTGTTTAAAAAAAATCCACTTATTCAAAATTTTGCTGATAAATTCTATTTCCCAAAGAGGGGAGTGGGGCGTTGGGCTATTTATTTTGGCATGGATTTCTTGTGCATTTATAAAATATTTACGAGCATTATTGTAATGAAGCATCAAATCATTTATTGTTTTAAGTTTATTGTTTGTCAAACCGCATGTGTCTCTGTCCCAATTCCCATTTCAAAGGTTCGTCCCCCTGCAGCATACATGTCAATTAACATTTCAAAATACTGAATTAAAAATTATTCTTGAATCTATCAAATTACCTTGACTCAGGATACCATTTTCAGCATTCTCCCTTTAAAGTCCATTTAGAATGAACGAGTGAAAGCAGAGGATTTTTCAGAGGTACCAATTAAATCTACATGTACCTGCATTCATGGGTCTGTATTTAATAAAGCTGATAAATAATATACATATACATTTTATGCTAATTTTTGTTTAAGATATAACATTGCAAACCTTTTCTTTTCATTTATCACATACAGTTTATTAACATCCACATTGTGTGCTGTGACACATGTATGCCACAACACCCATTGGAAATTTTATGCAGTTTCAAGTCCAGCTGATACATGTATGTATTCTACTACATGTACTAATACTGATGTATTGTGGCAGGTAATCATGGTAATCATATGAACAGTCACAATCAAAGCGTGACTGAGATACATCTCTTTTTTTTAGATGACGACTCTATAACGAATATTATGGATTAAGAATACTGATCAGCGATACGGATTTGATATTTTTGGAACATCATGATGTCTTGCCGGCATCATTGAAAACTGTTGACCGCTTCTCTCTTGCAGGAAACAAGCCTATGTGTTTGTATACTATGATTGTCTTTTTGAATTTGGTGCTAATACTGTTATGTGGAAAATGGAATAGGTCTTTGGATTATGGACGCGGATATTCTCTAATGGACGACGGCTGGATTATGAATGACGGACTAGACGCTTGTAATTAGTATTTTACACAATCTTCAAGTCTGCACATACACCATCAGATATATTTTGATGAAAACTAATTTGCTTATTCTGAATTGCAGTTAAAACACAGGAGTATCTACATTCCACATGTAATTTATTGAATTGGAAGAAATTTTGTAAACTCACGAAACAACTTCTTTCAAAATACAAAGATTTTTGACTGATAGCATGAAGAATCTTTCCCAAAACATTGCTCCATAGAGAAGTTACTGATATAAACAATCGTATTCTAGATTATAATTTCCTGGCTTCTTTTCATGCTCATGCCACTGAAATGAACATCATTGAACTCCATTGAACATCATTGAACTCAAGATCCATCATCGTTCTCCAGGATTCATATTATTGATCACTCATGTATACACTGGATTAAGTTCTCATAGTATTCATTTCATACGTTTGCGAAGTCTTGTGTAACATGGTCAGGTCCCAGTACTATTAAGGGAGCGTTCCCATTTAACGTTCGTGTTTTCATGGTTTAAACCATTTCGTTTAAACCATGCCACGAGCGATGGGTGTATCGTTGGTTCGTTTTTTCAAAAAAAACATTGAAAAAACGAACGACGAAAAAACCATTGCGTTCGTTCGATGGTTTTCTATAGAGTTTCCAAGGCTGTGACTTGCTGCAGAAAAAACGATTAAAAGTAGTTCCGCCTGAGTGACGTCACACTAAGACACGCCCACACACTGCTCGAATGATGGTAGCCTAGCTCAAACGTGTAGGCTGTTAAGCCGTCGATAACAGGCCTACCGGTATATACCCGGCACCGTATTAAACTGACCACGGTGTGTGTGCATTCTGACGAGAATTTATAAATATAATCTATCATGAACTATTCAGTTTTGGGTTTTTTCTTTTTCTTCTGCTTCTTTTTGCGTCCTTGTCCACGAAATAAGTCAATGTTTGCATTTACTACCCGTTGTGAAAAACTACGAGCGCCATCTGATAATATTATCGCAGAAGTATAGCTAGCGGTATCTCTACATTTGAATTATGAATTTAGATTGCGCTACTTGTACAATGAATTTATTAACACCACTGCCCATAATAATTATATCGGCCACGAATATGTCTAGCTTTAACTTTACTCTATTATTTTCTAATCCAGAATCGCAGAAAGCCCCTATCGATTGCGTTTTCATGGTAAAAGGATTAGAAAATAACTAAAAATACTCTTCATTGTAGAGTGATTTTATTCACCGGAAATCGCTCTGAACGCTTCCCCGGGGATCTAGACCCCAGGAGCTTCCGGGACCCAGGCGTCCCCTCGACACTCCCCTGAAGTGCTATGATAGTAGTCCCCCCCCCTTGCCTCGTGAGGCCGTACCACTATTCAATTTGCTTTCGACGCCCAGCCAAGATTCACATCTCACATTTTTTCAGGAATAAGACACCAAAAATTTCTTGTAATGTTGAATGATTGATATTATTTTTTATTTAAATTCATTTAAAAACATACGCAGCGCTTTTGTGAAGAATGCCTAAATTTCCATGTCAACACAATTTAGTGTTATTCTTGAAATAAACATTTTCGTTTCAAAGTTATTGAAATGCCATCATGTCATGTATTTTGCTGATCAATCAATCAATCAGTTTATTCCTCAGTGTCGTGTCGGGCATAAGAGGTTACATAAGACATTACTAATATACATGGCGGATGACATGAAGGTGAATAAATGACAGATGAAATACAATACATATAGTAATTTTAATCCTCATTTATCATTTCTTTGTTGGAGGAGCGATGGAAAAAAAAAACAGTTACTCTTCTTGTATTAATTTGACAAATTGCGCAAGTCGCCTAATAACTCCATTATTGCGATTGGTGAATAAATTTTGTAAACCATAAGAAAGCTTATTTCTAGAAAAATAGTAAGGTATCTTTTTTGTTCTGAATATATTAAAGTGGACACAGTCGAATATATAGTGATACTCATCTCCGAGAGAAATATTACATCGTGCGCATATTCTTTCTTCAATCGGCGTTTTGTTCCATCTACCCTTTTCTATGGGAAGGGAGTGGTTTGATGTCCTAAAACGTAAGAGTGGGAATAAAAGGTTATCTGGTAATATATCAAAATATTTTTCTATCTCAAAATCATGTTTTATTTTTCTATAAAATCGACCCTTTTCTGAACTTTCCATGTCGCTCCTCCAAGTTTGTAAGTACTGGTCTTGCAACTTTCTTTTCGTGCTTATCGACAACCACTTGCAATGCGGGAATGACTGACTATCCCAGATATTAGTTAATCCCAGGTTGCTAAGAATATATTTTACTTTTTTCATCCAGATAAAACTATTAACATCAGCGAGCATGAATTTATACAAAATACTAGATATTTTGGTCAACTTACCTCCCAATAACTTACCCCAATAATTTATTATCCTACATTGAACTGTCACTTGAACAGGAAACCTCCCTAGTTCCCCAAATATCATGTAACTGGCAGTCGACTTACGGAGTTTCAGTAGTTGTTTAAGGAATTTCAGCTCGCATGTCTGTATGGATATCCCCATATCTCACATCCATATAATAGTACCGGCATCACAGTTTGATCAAACAATTGCATAATACAGTCCATCGGCAAATCTAGGTTCCTACATTTCTTTTGAAGGCAGTACATTGCTTTAGTAGCTTGTTGAACATTATTCTTCATACAGTAAGTTGTTGTGAATCAATCCAGATTGTTGTTGAAATTGTAGTTTAAGGGCCGCTTCCCATTCGGATTTCGCGGCCCATCAACTCAATGTTTTATTTGAATTTCGCGGTACATTACTTGGTTTATCGAATATCTTTTTCAGCGCTAATTATATAAACAAATAAATTAATAAATAAATATTCTGGATTATAATCCAGATTACGGCGTTATCAAACTTTTATTTTCGCGTGACGTGAAGCATCCTGGGAAGTCTCGGATTAGCGAGACTTGGATTGGCTGTCGGCGACACACACCCGCGGAGTACGGTTTGAGTTCTTTCGGTAATATAAGCGGTCTGTTTGCACTGAGAAATTCATTCATTAGCGCTCAGAGTGAACAGACGTGTTTTTGTGTTCTACCAAACCAACCCAGCTTTCCCAGCCTTTGTGTTCCTCTGCGGTCTTTGTTCCCCGGGCGTTACAGGATTACCTATACTACAACAACAAACAGCGGGAGAAACCAGCCAGCCAGAGCTAAGTTTTGAATTGAATTTTTGCACCTATACTAATATTTCCTATCACTAAAGTCACTCCTTACCAAATAACAACTAGTCCTGATCTAAACAAAAACAAATCAAACAATGGAAGCCTCTCAATCCACCGTAAAAACACCTAAAAGGAAGCTCTCAGAAATCAACACTGAAAAATCCCCACCCACCAAAAAACAACGATCCCTACCCGAAAGGCCTAGTAGTCTAACAAATTTTATCGCCATCATCCATAGTTTAACCCAACTGAGGGCATGTAAATTCCCAAAGGCCAAGGTAGCAAACGATCTCAAAAAATGTGCTGGTGACGTACATCAAATCTTTGAACTGCCGGGTGGTGATCTGAAAGTCCACTGCAAATCACAAACTCAGTACGAGAAATTACTACGTTTAGACCTGCTAGCAGATAAACCTGTCTCGGTAAAACAATTCATACAGCGTAGAGAGCAATGCAAAGGAGTAATTTATGGAATTGATCTCAGTATCAAACTAGAAGACATTCTCCCCACTCTCTCAAAACAAAACGTCGTATATGCCAAAAGAATGCAAAAGAACAAACAGGAAACGACAAGCATTATGCTAGTATTCAAAGGATCAAAATTACCGGAAACTGTCCGGCTATGGCTTCGTAACATTATAGTTAAACCTTTTTTTTGACACACCAAAACGATGCCATAACTGTCAGAAATATGGTGGTCATATAGCTAGATTTTGTAAATCCCAAGTTGTATGTGCGAAATGCTTTGGAAATCATAATTACGAAGAATGTACTGAAACAAAAGTAACATGTGTAAACTGCAAAGGCAACCATTCAGCGGTCTACAAAGATTTATAGCTTTCAAAGAGGCAAAAAGAGTTGAATTCACTAAAGCAGACAAAGGGATTTCTTGCGCAGAAGCTGTAAAAGAAACCAGAATGAATAGAAAAATCAGTATAGAAATGACCACCGCTCTACACATAGCAAAAGCAACTGAGACAATAGTCACAGCCGTGAACACAAACTCAGGTGATACAATGGAGACTGAAAACAATGAACAAGAAACAGAGACAAAGAACCTAACCAAGCTAGACCTGCTGGGCTTTATCAACATTGTGTTGAACTCAGTTATTAACCCCCTGCAAGCCAAGCTTAATAAGATCGACATGATAGTGAAAATTGCGCGAAGAGTATATAAAAGACCGATTCCCGAGGATTTTCAGGGTACCCGAAAAACAACTGCAATCGGGAACCCTCCAAATGAGGTAGAATTTACTTTTATGACATGCAGGAGTGTGAACATGATAGGACATGTACTGAAGTGTGACGTCATGTATGACGTCACTATTTGGGGTACCCGAAAAAGAGCGCCAATCGGGAACCCTCCTTTTCGGGAACCCTCCAAATAAGGTAGAATCGGTCTTTTATGACATGCAGGAGTGAGGATGGATACAGACTGAGGCTAATGGTGTACAAACGACCTTATATGACCACTCACTCACTCACTCACCGTCGTTAGTGCTTCCATGCGTTAAGACGGGCATTGGGGACGCCTCACGGGCGTTTTGCACGCCTCACTCACTCACTCACTCACTCACTCACTCACTCACGCGCGAGAACGTCAACGCCCTGTGGTGGTGGTAGGAGCTCCAGTGTGGCAGAGCTCTTGGATCTGAGCTCTTGGAGCTCATTAGAAGTGAGTATTTTGACCCGGTGCATTATGGGACATATCCAAGATGGCGGTTCCAAAATGGCGGATCCAACATGGCGGCTCCAAAATGGCGGCGTATGTCAGAGCAATAGCACAAAAGCAACATTTGTTTGAACGCATCATTAAACGAGTTAAAGCGTTAAGAAAGTGTGTTAAGGCGTTGAGACGGGCGTTACGGCGTTGAGACAGGCGTTTTGCACGCCTCACTTACTCACTCACTCACTCACTCACTCACTCACTCACTCACTCACTCACTCACCGTCGTTAGTGCGTCCATGCGTTAAGACGGGCGTTGGGGACGCCTCACGGGCGTTTTGCACGCCTCTTTCACTCACTCACTCACTCACTCACTCACACGCGCGGGTGCGTCAACACCGGGTGAGGTCACTTCCGCTTCCGTTCACGTGACCGGAACTGACCTTTGAACCCGGCGCGCGCGGTGTAAAGGTTTCCACCGCGGTGGAAACCTTTGCGCGCTGGGATCAAAGGTCAGTTCCGGTCACGTGAACGGAAGCGGAAGTGACCTCACCCGGTGTTGACGCACTCGCGCGTGCGGGGAGTCCGTTGAGGCGGATGCTGATACAGAGACTGCTGAGAGTGTATCTAGTGATATGGAGAGCTTGACCTCGGATAGTCAGCCTACGTCCGTGGAAAGTGATGCAGAACCTACCTTCTGGGATCGTATTGTGACAGCAGCTATCAATACTTACGCTGCAGCGATCGAGGACGCCGGACAGGATAATTTACAACAGGCGTACACCCAAATGCGCTCCCGCATCAGGAAAACAGCCATGGCGATGTATGAACAGTATACCTTACTACCGCTTGAAATGAAAGGCGACCCCACGCACAGGTCCATCATGAAGACCAAGCGTCACTTGGAAGAGGCTATGGGACTACCACCCACCGAGGCCCTGGAAAATGCGATCAGAATGCGCAAACAACTGTTTCAGGACATGCTGCCCGAAGAATATCTAGGCCTGCCCGACGACGCTTAGGTCACAGCGAGCAAAGATGGAATTTCTGAAATGGCGACAGACAAGAGCAGCCGAAAATACATCTAACGGACAAGAAGGAATATAACAGATGTAGCGCCAAATGGCGGCCTCTGATTGGACAAGAGTTTTCTTGAGTTCTAAACATACCCAACGCGGTTCCCCCGGCGTGGGTATGATGTAACATTGGGGAAAATAAACTATATGAAAAAAAACACTTCTTGTTGTTTTTGTTCTCTCTCCGGTCTATATCATGGCGTCAAGGCGTTATGTTAGAGCGTTAAGGCGTAACTACGAGCGTTGACGGGCGTCACTGCATTTCGAAGAATTAGTGACAATTCCATGGAATATCTAGAAAATCAGAACTTCTGAGCTATTTCACCAGGGCGTTGAAGCGTTAAGCTTGACGTTGGCGGGCGTTGCTACAAGATGACACCTCACACTACGCATTCGTACCAAGGATGATTAGTGGCTCCCCTAGCGCCAAAACGTCTAGCGGGACCCATACAGGGTCCAGTTTTCCACACTAGGTGACCACATCCCGACGAAATGGCCAGTTTTCGACACCGGATTTGCCGCCATCTTGAACATACGTGCCGCCATCTTGGATATGGCCCATAATGCACCGGGTCAAAATACACGCTTCTGATTGGCTGAGAGCTCTGTGACGGATTTGAAATACTCGCTTCTGATTGGCCGAGAGCTCCGCATTGTGTCTGCGCATGCGCAGAATGATATTCCTACCGCACACCCAACCCATCAGATGCCCCTTCACGAATGCTTCACTTTGATACCTCACTCGACCCCATTGGACCATTAGTGGCTCCCCTAGCTCCCAAAACGGCTATTTTCATACCCTTTGGCCACCGCGCATGCGCAGAATGACGCTAGTTCAACCCCACACCCAGCCCATCAGATGCCCTTCACGAATGCTTCACTTTGATACCTCACTGGACCCCATTGGACCATTAGTGGCTCCCCTAGCTCCCAAAACGAGAGCTCTGTGACGGATTTGAAATACTCGCTTCTGATTGGCCGAGAGCTCCGCATTGTGTCTGCTCATGCGCAGAATGATATTCCTACCGCACACCCAACCCATCAGATGCCCCTTCACGAATGCTTCACTTTGATACCTCACTCGACCGCATTGGACCATTAGTGGCTCCCCTAGCTCCCAAAACGGCTATTTTCATATCCTTTGGCCACCGCGCATGCGCAGAATGACGCTAGCTCAACCCCACATCCAGCCCATCAGATGCCCCTTCACGAATGCTTCACTTTGATACCTCACTCGACCCCATTGGACCATTAGGGATTCCCCTAGCTCCAAAACGGCTATTTTCATACCCTTCGGCCACCGCGCATGCGCAGAATGCCGATATTTCAACCCCACACCCAGCCCATCAGATGCCACTTCACATTGGCCTCACTTTGATACCTCATATGACCCAATCGGACCAATAGTGGCTCCCCTAGGTAACAAAACGTCTATTTCCATACCCTTTGGCCACTGCGCATGCGCAGAATGCAGCTATTTCAACCCCACACCCAGACCATCAAATTCCCCTTCACATAAGCTTCACTTTGATACCTCACTCGACCCAATCGGTCCACTAGCGGTCCCTACAGATTGCCGAACACTTCCACGAGTGGCTGTCATAGTCCAGACACGAGTTGTCTCCCTTGGAGCTATATACAGACCTCGGTGACTTTTTCCAAAAATTTCACCGATTCGCTCCGCAACACTTCCCATAATGTTCTACATGACGAGACGAGTAAAATAAATCCGAACAACCATACCGCAAATGTATAGAAGTAAGTTTCCCATTAGATTCAGTACCATACTTCATTGGCTCGCACGTTGTACCACGAGTAAGGGTATTGGATATCCACGAGTCCACATTCCCAGCGTCCAGGTAAATGCAACGGTTGCGGTAACTGGGTCACGTACTTGGTCAAGGTGTTGTCAGGAAACACATCAGCCGAGCTGTTACTGGGTAGGGTGAGGTAAAACATGACGGCTGAGCTTTCCTGCTGCTGTTGTTGGTTTAATACTTCTCCCAGCCCTTGGGCGCTAATCGTCGTGATGGTCGCGGTGACTTAGCTCTTGGTGGTTGCAGGGGGTGGCGTGGTAAAAGGGGTGAAAAAGTAGGTGGCCGCCGTGGTGGTGATTTGGGGGGTGACTCCGGTTCCCAAGGTTGTGGTGAGAGTCGTCGTGCACGACTGGGTGATTGCATAAAGGCCCAGCGCTGGGGGTTCCCCACCAATCCCTGTGGTACATGCATGTCTTTCAAGCCTTGAGCGAAGACCTCCCATCCTCGGGGGTTCGTGTGCGACCTGCGTTGACGCATCAGGTCATTCACTAAATCCGTCATGTGGGTCCCGGGGACCACCTGATTCTGAACCAGGAGTTCACCTTTATCATTCCAAGTCATGTTAGGATTCTGTTTAATCCGTTGTAATACCAGGCCAGCTTGTTTCTTGAACGAGGCAGGTACACTCTTCAGGACTTCGTCTTCGACCCACTGTGGGGCTGTGGGTGGTACCCCTGGTAATGAAGGCTGTTGGAGCGGTGCTGAGGTCGGTGGTGTGTAGCGTGGTGGTGGTGGTGGTGCTGGAGCAGAGAGGGTTTTGTATTGGTCCATGAACGTCATGTACCGCTGAAACGTCTCATTGTACTGTTGTACTTTCTCACTATCGCTTAACCCCGGTCTGTAAGATCTGACGCATCTCTTCATCGAGGGTGTTTATCGTCTTCACCGTAGAAGGTACGGGGTAGGGCGATTGCAGGTTTTGAAGGAGCCGAGGTTCGACGAGGACCATTTTTTTCGTGTGGTTCATTGTCGGCCGAAGAGTCCACCCAATACTGGACCCAACACGGAAGCGGCCAACGGTGCTAAGATGGCCCCGAGAAATCCACCTTTCTGTAACACCTTTTTCTTTTGTGTTTGAGACACTTGCTTCTGGACTAAGGTTCGGAGACCTGTCTTATGCTTGGTCAACTTGGTCTTCTGAGCTGGAGTCAGTGGTACGTTGCCTTTTAACAGGTTGTACCCGATTTCGCACAGACAGCGTACAAGGTCAGGGTCCGCACCGCGTACAATGGTTCGAACCAACTCGGGTGGGGCGGTCTTCAATACACGGAGCGTGGGAGCGTGCTTCCGTACTCGCGCAGACATCATGTACAACTAATGCCAGAACCCACAACCCTACCCTTTTTATCTATCTCAGAGAACAGAGACAAAAATCAACCATGATGTGGTATTCATTCTTTTCATTATCCCCATCATCAATACACACACACACCCCAGCTGGGGGAGCCACTGTGGGTGTGTTTACATTATTTTTGCGTGTACACGTGGTGAGTCTCTCCGGGAAAGATTCCGGTGCGTTGTCGAAGGTGGTCGGGGGTGGCTTGCTTCAGGTCGAAGAGCATATACCCGTGCTGAGGGGTTGTCGCATCTTTAAAGGCTTCCAATGCAAACGCAGTGCGTCCAGGGTACATCTGTCTCGCCAGGTGCAGCAGTTGAGTGGTATCTCTCGGGTTTTTGAAGACCACCATGTAGTGGGCATTTAAGCTGATGTTCCGATGTTCTTTGTTTTTACTGAAGAGATTCTGCACAATGTAGATGATGCTGAGCCGTCGATGATGGCTGCCTTTGGTAAAGAGTTGGGTGACCCGACTGTCCGTCTCCGCCATGAGATCATCCAGAACCACCAACGTGTCGGGTTCCAAATCGGCCAGGTTGGATAGGCCTTCCACGAACGTGATGTGGGGCATTGCTGCATACGCTGCCTGCCATTCTCCGTAACACCACACGACTCGGGCAATGGGTGGAGTGATCATGCTGTCGGCGCGTTCGAGGAGCTTCCTGACGAAGTGCGTTTTGCCGGAGCCCGTCGGTCCTGCGATGACGCAAGTGAAGGGATGCTGCCAACGGGGGTCCATGGTTGGGTGTATCCGCTGTCGTGGTAACCCGCTCTTGTAAATTTGGTACGAGTGAACTGGAGTGGTGGGTACAACGTCGGTCGTCGTTGTCTGTTCACTGCGAGTGATGATGGTGGTGGTGGGTACAACGTTGGTCGTCGATGTCTGTTGACTGTGAGGGATGAAATCCGGTGTGTCTTCAGACGTAGTAGGTGTACTTGGTGTAGGTGTGGAGCTTGGTGTGGAGCTCGTTGTGGATTGTACACGGGGTGTGGTGATGACTGGGCTCGATACGGGATTGACTGGTGCTCTCTGTAGACCGGTTTCACTGATGGCTGGTGTTGTCAATTGGTTAAGTAACGTGCTGACATAGGCTACGTCGTAAAATACATCTCCGTACAACACACTCAGCAGGGTTAGCAATATCACCACAAAACCTACTTGCGCTTTGCGCGTTTTGGGAGACGCTGTGTTCAGAGATGGTTGCAGCGTGTTCATGGTCGACCGTGGAATGAAGGATGACGGTAGTGGTGTCTGGCTTTATAGTCGTTTCACCTGGTTGGCTGCGACCCAGGAATTGAACGAACTGGGCCAGCCTTGCCAGTTCACGAAATGAAACAGTTTGCCACGTCGACGTTCCGTTTTCAAAATCTGCTCCACCGTGTAGTAGTCTTGCTGTGATTTTGCGACAGGCTGTAATTCCATCTCGTAAAACGTGCCTAGCAACGGTTCCCCTTGAAGATCTCCCAGTTCATAGGCTCGCCGCTGTCGGGGTAGGCGCCGTTTAATCAGGAAGTGCTCATCGCTCCAGTTGGGCAAGTAACTTTTCTCGAACTTGCCCTTGACTTTACTGATCCGTACAGGGTCCCCGACCTTGAACATCTCCTTCGGTGCTCGTTGCGATTGTATGGACTTGGGCTTCATTGCGTTGGGTCACGGTAATGGGGGCTCTCTCTATACTCCGATGATAGGCTCGATTGTAACCACTCACAAGTTTCGGGAGAACATCGATGTACCGCCTTGTATTCTTATAGGTGAAATATTTATACTTTGAATGTCCTGTTGAACCTTTCCACCACGGAAGCCTTGGTCTCGTTGTACGTATGGAAGAAAAACACCTTCTGTTTCTTGAGAAAGGCTTGGAACGGTCTGTTGAGGAATTCCCTGCCTTCGTCAGTTTGCAAATACAAAGGTTTGCGCCCGGTCTTGAAGATGTCTTTGAACGCCGCTATGAGATTCGCCCCCGTTTTCGTCCGGATGGGTACCATCCACGCATACTTCGATAGGATATCGATGCACGTCAAGATATACCGATTCCCATCGTTGTGTTTGGCAAAGGCCCTCATATCGACCAAATCCGCTTGCCACTGGGCATCTATTCCTCCCACGATGACCCGGTTCCGTAGAAAATGGCGACGGACAGCTCGATGTAAGGTATAGGTGTCTTGTTTTTTTAACCAATCTCGGACTTGGGCACGTTGTATCCCCTGGGGTTTGGCCGCTCGATAGAGAGCCGACAAGGCACTATAGGCCGCCGGACTGTCGGGACTGTAGTATAAGTTATCCAACACCTTATCCCAGCGCTTCATGGTGACAAAATGATGATGGACCCGGAGAGTATGGTTTATTTATAACAAGTTTCTACCACCGTTGTGTTGGTTAACTGAGTTCAGCCGGATAGTCTATAGCCTCGTCGTCTGGTTCATGACTAGACAGTTGTTCATTGGGTTCAGCCAGCGCGTGCTCAATAGTACGAGCCCACCCCAACTGGTCTGATGACCGCTCGTCCGGTGTAAACAGCTGGTCCACTATAGGCATCGCTTTCTCCAAGGCTGTCCACAGGTCAGGGTCTAGGGTGAAGCTTTGCGTAGGATCGTGTTAACGCCCCACACGGGCAAAGAAGGGTCCACGGTGTACGTAGTTGGCGTTCTCGAGGTGGATGAGGTTTCCGTCGAGCTCACCAGACAACACTTGTTTGAATTTGGTCCAACCATCACGGTGTAGGGTAACCGTAGTGGATGTGTACTCCGAACAGACATGTCCACGATCTTCCACGAGGGTGACTTTATCTTCATAGACGTGTAACCCCACCTTGGGTGTAATAGGCAGGATGGCTCGTAGGATCGGTGACATGCTTGATCCAATGTCGAACGGTGAATGACACACACGGTGTCTGTCCCTCGTATTTGTAGTCCCACTGTCAATGCCACAGCGCCAGAGTCAATAGGGCACAGACCATGACTAGGCCAACCAGCCGTCGCTGGTTCCGGCGTGAGCGCTCTTGGTCCATAGCCCGGGCATCAAGGATGGTTGTCATAGTCCAGTAGTGATGAGTGATGGCACACCTCTCCATCGAGTGCACTCTTTGAAGGACCGCTTCTGTGAACTCTTTCAGGATCTGGCGTCGCCCCTCGTTGTTGTCGCCATCTGCAAACATGGACCGAACCACCGCTCGGTAAACCGTGAATGAATTCACCACGGTGGCATGCTGTAAAATCCGAGACGCATGGGTGTCCGTCATTCCGCCGGAATGGAGGTGTAGGACGCAGAGCGACCTGTTATATACGCCTGTACGTAGCTCTACAGCGTAATAAGTACTATTCTGATGGATTAGTGCAAGGCAACAACAACAAACAGGTCAGCGGGCCGGGGGGAAACCCCCCCAGGCAGGGTGTACATTCCGTGGGACTACTTTCTGCCCTCGGAGGCAGACCACATCGCCGCGGAGGAATACATGGAACTATGTTTGACCTTTGACCCGGAACTATAGCCTAGACAGGTCAGTACATGCCTTGATCACGTGATCGTCATGGGAAACCTCCACTGGGAAACCCCCACTGGGAAACCCCGCCCCAGTTCCGCCACAAATTTTACCCGGGGGAACAAATAAGTAGGTCAATACGACTCAATTTCACTTTTATATACTACTTGCGCGAGACTTCCTTAATTGGGACTTCAGCTCCGATGAAATCATTAACTGGGGGAAAAATCCGAAATATGATAAGAAAACATCCACACCCAAAGAAAAATCTATCTCGGCCCTCAACATAACAACATAAGATAATCCACTTGCGAATGCATCAGTCTCCAAATTAGGGATATAACTAATACAAATTTCAATAAAAATCAATTATCAATACTCCAATGGAATGCCCGAAGCATCGGGAAAAACGCGGACAATCTTAAAGTCTTAGTAAATGAAATCAGCGCAGATATAATTTGTGTTCAGGAAACATTTCTGAAGCCAGGAAAAAATAAATTTACAATAAACGGATATAAGTGGTATAGATCAGACAGACTTACAGGTGCACTAGGGGGAAACCTGATATTAATAAAAGAGGATCTGATTCACATCGAACTAGATAAAAGCCCTACCAGTGACGGTCTTCTTCAGTAACAAACCTATTAACATCATTAATTTATATGCCCCAGGAAGTCTAAAGAAAATCTCACCAAAAGAACTGGACAACACCACAAAGAAATTTAACTCCCCTATCATCATATGCGGTGATTACAACAGTCATAACCCCATGTGGGACGACAATTGCATCAAGGCAGACGAAAAAGGCCAAGTAGTGGAAAAATGGCTTGACCAAAACAACCTATGCTATTTAAATAATGGCCACGGGACGCGAATAGACATGAACACCGGTAAACTATCTGCAATTGATTTCGCTATTGTCTCTCCGGATTTAGCTGTTAAATCCGAATGGGAAGTCATTCCTGACACGCTTGACAGCGACCACTTCTCCATTCTGACGAAAATTAGTATAAAACCGGACGCTGAAAGGACAGACGCCCCTCCAAACTTTCAGTACTCTAAAGCCGACTGGAAAAGCTTCCAGAAAGACTGTCAATGCCTAAATCATGACGAGATATTCAATTCCGATCCAGAAATGTTCAATGCAAACATTACAAATTCACTACTAAACATAGCACAAAAATATATTCCGATATCACAACAGCGCCACAACAAAAACCCGGTACCCTGGTGGAACCCAGAGTGTGCAAAGAATATTGCAGCCAAAAAGAAGGCACTTAAAACATTCAAAAAAAGTAGGCTCCAAAGTGATCACGCGAACTACAAGGAACTCAAAATCATAGCTGAAAAAAGTGTCAAAGAAGCTAAAGCAAAATGCTGGGAAGACTTTTGCAACACTATAGATACCAAAACCAATTCAAAAAAAGTATGGAACATAATAAAAAATATACAAGGAAAGTTAACAAACACAGTCCCTGTACTGAATAAAACTAAAAAAACGAACAAAGAAAAGGCCGAACACCTCGCCGAATCTTTCGCTTCAAACATTAGCGATAGCAACCTGAAACCAGAATTCAGAGAAATTAAGGAAGAAACAACGATAGAAAACGATTTGGACGATCATTTAGAAAACTATTTCAACGCAGACTTCAATATTAATGAATACCGCAAAGCTATACACTGTAAAAAAGAGAGCTCACCTGGTGAAGACAAACTAGGATACACGATCCTTAAACACCTACCAAATAAAACACAGAAACTAATTTTGAAACTAATTAATGTCGGCTGGCAGACCAAACAACTTCCAAGTAAATGGAAAACATCTATCGTTATCCCAATCCCAAAACCAGGTAAAGATCCATCAGACAGCAACTCTTACCGCCCAATTTCTCTTACTTCAAATCTATGCAAAATAATGGAAACTATGGTAAAGAATAGACTGGAATTTCATATGGAAAACAACAACTTATTAAACAAAACCCAAAGCGGCTTTCGTAAGAACAGAAGTACATTAGACCATATAACCAGATTACAACACTCGATAAAAAGGGGGAATGCCAAACATCAGTAAACACTAGGTATCTTCCTAGACATAGAAAAAGCATTTGACCTTGTATGGCAGGACGGCATAATTATTCAATTAAGCAAACTTGGGATTAAGGGGGATAAAAAACTTCCTAAACAACAGAAATTTTAAAGTTCGCCTAGGAAACACCCTATCCACCGACCATCAACTAGACAACGGTACCCCTCAGGGAAGCGTCATTAGCCCCACACTTTTTAACATCCTCATCAATGGCCTAGCCGATGAAATTGACACGAAACATCCAGAAGTAGAACAGTCCCTATTTGCTGACGATTCTGCCCTCTGGAAAACCGCACGTTCCATCAAAAAACTTACAGGTATAATGCAAAAAACACTAGATGCAATTAGCGGTTGGGCGGATAAATGGGGCTTCAAATTTTCCGCTCTCAAAACAACGGGTATTATATTCTCAAACAATAGACACATTGACGTTAAACTAACACTAGGAGGTCAGAAAATTGAATTCAAAAATAGTGTTAAATATCTTGGTATGATCTTTGACAGAAACCTCACATGGAAAGACCACATCGATCAGCTAGTTCTTCGGTGCAATAAAGACCTGAACCTCATCAGGTGTGTGTCTGGGACAAACTGGGGAGCGAGTAAATATAGTTTGATGAAATTATACCAAACGCTCATTAGGTCAAAAATAGATTACGGGTCCATCGCCTACCAATCAGCATGTAAGACACAACTAAAAAGAATAGACAGCATTCAATATTCTGCTCTAAAAATAGCTACTGGAGCCTTCAAGGGAACCGCCCTATGTAGTCTTCAAATAGAAACCAATGAGAAACCTCTTCATTTAAGACGAGAGAAACTGTCCCTGAAATATGCAGGAAAAACTAGAGCTAAGGGCGAAAATCACCCATGCCACAACATTTTTGAAGATAAAAGTGAATATGAATATTTAAAGAAAAACTGGGAAAAAGACTCCGCCCCCCTCGGCTACACCGTAAATAACCTATTCCAAGAGCACGAAATACCCATCGCACACATCTGCGACACAGACAAAATCATTAGACCACCCTGGGAATTAGAGTCGCCCCACGTGGACACAAGTATTCACGACTACCTAACAAAGAAGGACAACCCAGACTTTATAAGAGCCACCACCCTTGAATATATCAACCAAAACTGGAAAAATTACATAAAAATCTATACACACGGATCGAAAAACACAAGTAATAACACAGGATCAGCTTTTGTTATACCTGAGCTCGACATACAAAATGGTTTCAAACTTCCAGACAATATGTCTGTATACACTAGTGAACTGATTGCTATAATTAAGGCTCTCGAATGGATCATCGAGCACAAACCAAACCGTGCGGTGATACTTAGTGACTCCCTTAGTGGACTCACATCCATTAAAAATTCTATATCTGACAGTAGACCTGATCTCATACACAAAATAGAATGTATATGTACACAAATACACAACGAGGGTATAGACGCCATTTTAGCATGGGTCCCCGCGCATGTCAACATCAGAGGTAACGAAGCAGCCGACAAAACTGCCAAAGACAGTCTTGCTAAAGCTACACACGATGTGCAAATAGGATTAGGATATAAAGAACTCAACACTATCATTAGACGCAAAATAGATAGCAAGTGGCAAAAGGAATGGAACGAAGAAGAACGTGGACGGTGGTTACATAAGATCCT
Organism: Hanleya hanleyi; assembly: GCA_036873755.1. NCBI lineage: Eukaryota > Metazoa > Mollusca > Polyplacophora > Lepidopleurida > Hanleyidae > Hanleya > Hanleya hanleyi. The sequence goes on along the minus strand of JAVTVY010029459.1, from coordinate 18,208 downwards.
TGATGGAGAGAAAAGACAAGTCCAGGGATTCCAGTTAGACAATAAACGTGATGACCGCATAATCACCAGATTAAGACTAGGCAAACCCGGACTTAAATCACATCTGTCCATGCTTCTGAAAAACATCTCACCCCTCTGTACCGCATGCAACAATGTAGAAGAAACAATAGAACATGTCTTACTTGAATGCCCTAAACACTACCCACAACGCGAGACACTTAGAAACGAATTAAAAAAATTCAACACTCCCTTAACATTACCAGCGATATTAAACCCTAAGCCTCCCATTAGAAAACAGGTATTCCAGTCCTTAATAGATTTCATAAAAACTGCTGGCTATTATTCCAGTATATAACACTACCCCCGTGCATGCGCAACACTAACTAACAATGTCCGCATTGGCCAAAATTTCTCTTCTGGAATAAAATTTAGGCAATGTGGGCACCGGAGATACCATGTTCCGTGTGGGCCGGTTGCCACATTAGTCTCAAAAATCGGAGGCCAAGACCAATCAACATCCCTGCGACAATATTGGCCAAAAATCTCTCTTTCGCAATAAAATAGGCAATGTGGGCACCGGAGATACCATGTTCCGTGTGGGCCGGTTGCCACATTAGTCTCAAAAATCGGTGGCCAAAACCAATCAACATCCCTGCGACAATATTGGCCAAAAATCTATCTTTCGCAATAGAATAGGCAATGTGAGCACCGGAGATACCATGTTCCGTGTGGGCCGGTAACCACATTCGTCTCCAAACCTAAAGGCCGCTACCAATTCAACAACCAAGGACATAAATCATTAGCACACGTTCAAGAAACAACCACGCACATAGATAATGTCACTCACAAAAATGAATACTACACAGTGTTTCATCTTATACTTTCAGAAATGGAGATGAACACGATGAAGGTCCTCATCAAACAGACAACAAACAGAACACTGACGACGAAAATATTTTTTAAACAGCACCTCACGGCACACCGAAGACCAAAGACGGGCTGGACAAGACTGAAAACAGAAGACGGATAACGATCACAAGAATACCAACATCGCCGCACAAGAAGAAACCTCCGGAACCAGAACATCACATCCTAAAACCACACCGACACGCTACCCCATAGATGACACCGAACTGACGCCTTAACACAGAATATGATCCTTTGACTTTCACGCAATATAGGACGTAGACCTGCCGTCCTGTGCCCCAATACACACTCCAAGCAATTGTTACAGGCACAGATTTCTGGAAGAACCCACCCTGTTCCCAAGGGCGTCGTTAGTGAAGTCGATCCGAAAATCCTGAAAACGCCCATGGTTCTCCCAGTTTTTTCTGGACGGCTTTGTGCGTCAAAGGGGTACCAAGACAAAGGAATCATACACGCGATTACAGTGAACTCATATTTACCAGTATAACTTAACCAAAAACCAAAAAGAGACTTACGAACTTGTACATATAGCGATTCTTATTTACTTCTATTTATATCTCCTACTAATCTCTCCTTGTTATTTATTATCTATTTATTTATTTATTTATATATTTAGCACTGGAAAAGAAATCCAATAAACATAGTAATGTACCGCGAAATTCAAATAAGACATTGAGTTGATGGGCCGCGAAATCCGAATGGGAAGCGGCCCTTAAACTACAATTTCAATCAATTTCAATCAATGAGAAATTATGACATTTTTACGTAACATATCCTTGATCATCGACATAGCAACGTTTACAACTGCTTATAAGGTGAACAGAGTTCTTGTGCCACGGAAGAGATGGCCACCAGACGAGTTAAAACCGTTCTTTTCTTCGACCAAACCAGTAAGTTTGTTTACATAGATTTCAAAACAAAGATGGCGGCCGATCGTGTGACCTTGATGACCGATCGTGACCTCGACACCTGCATCTACAGGAAAGTATACGAGAACAAGACATGGATTTGACAGATGAACACAAATTCTTTATCTGTCAAATCCACGTCTTGTCTTCGAATACCTTCCTGTCTGGAGTCATATGGTTGCTTTTTAGTCACCAGACGACGTCAGTTTTTCCCACCTCTTGCTCTCCAATTTGCAACTTCAATTTAAATTTTAATTTTTCGAATTATAACCTGCTTATTTCCGTCATACTATGCCTGGTGAGGGTCACTATACTTCTAAATTGAATCATCTGAAATACGGCCGCTTTTTATTTTTGGTTCAGAATCTAATATTATTATTTTTTAGATTAGATATTTTTGAAATATATTCACGAATGAATGACCAACATAGATCTGTTTTTAAACTGAATTTATTCTAATGGCAATTAGCAAATAACTTGAACAGCACCTGTATATTGGTAATAGTATATTGATAATAATTTAATTGTTCCAACAAATCTGAGTCCTAAAAAACATCTTTTTCTATTACATTGCTTTTATATACTTCTGTATAGTAAACATCCTTGTCAAATCAAAAGGTCAGAGTTTTCTTTTCTCTGACAAGGTCACTTTGTCATCAAGCGATTAGACTGTAACAAGTTAAGATATGCAAGCCATCCTCAGCTGGTGACTGCTGTGGAACTACAGAAATGAAGAAACAAAAAACAACAGGAGTGTTAATTGATAATTAAGCTCACCATGTTAGGGCAGAAGGATTACACCCCTTCCTTATAGTAAAAACATGCATTGACATTGTGATCCTCAGTGACTCCCTTAGTGGACTCACATCCATTAAAAATTCTACATCTGACAGTAGACCTAATCTCCTACACAAAATAGAATGTATATGTACACAAATACACAACGAGGGTATAAACGTCATTTTAGCATGGGTCCCCGCGCATGTCAACATCAGAGGCAACGAAGCAGCCGACAAAACTGCTAAAGATACACTGTTATAAATCACACCGTAAATTCACAGTTAAATGTACTGGCAGAAAAGGTGCCAGTACATTCAACTGTAAAATTACGTTGCACTGTATTTTACAATTACCGTTTTTTAACAGGCATTGAGCTGTAAAATGTTGCACCGTATTTTATAATTACCGTTTATTGACAGGCATTCAACTGTAAAATTTGGGTGCCCCTGTAATTTACAATTACCGTTGTTTTAACATTCTTTAAACAATACAATTATGTGGCACCATTGTCTACAATTATCGGTTCCGCGGCAACGTAGGTCACTGGAAGGCCGAAATGGCCATTGCTCTTCGTGTTTACAAATGCGATCACCACAAGCTTCGTAAATAATCACGAACGAATCTGTGCAATTATTACACGAATAGCAGGATACAACTCCAAGTCAGATAAAACCCATCTTCGCATATGCAAGTCGAACACTAAATGACGGAACGTTAGTGTAGTATATAGCTTGAAATGTGAAGATGGACAAAACCAAAACCATTCCGTACTGTAGACCGAAAATTAAAGTTAGCCGCTGCGTCCGTCCCAGCGCGTCTTCTGATAATACTCTAAATGTTGTATTGTACAACGCAGGTGTCGGATGTTTCCTGCAACTGAGCGTTTCGTGTGCAAAGATATCAACCTCCTTTCAGAGAAAACAAGAATTTTATGTTCCGTGTGTGCGCAGTTTACCCATTTCAGCTGATGTCAACTGAAATATCACAGTTCAATTTACAGATTAATGTGTTTACGATTGAATATACTGTAAACTCCAACATACATTTACTGTGAAACAACGGTAATTTATAACAGTGTAGTCTTGCCAAAACTACGCAGGATGTGCCAATAGGATTAGGATGTAAAGAACTCAACACCATCATTAGACGCAAAATAGATAGCAAGTGGCAAAAGGAATGGAACGAAGAAGAACGTGGACGATGGTTACATAAGATCCTTGATGGAGAGAAAAGACAAATCCAGGGATTCCAGTTAGACAATAAGCGTGATGACCGCATCATCACAAGATTAAGACTAGGCAAAACCGGACTTAAATCACATCTGTCCATGCTTCTGAAAAACACCTCACCACTCTGTACCGCATGCAACAATGTAGAAGAAACAATAGAACATGTCCAACTTGAATGCCCAAAACTCTACCCACAACGCGAGGCACTTAGAAACGAATTAAAAAAACTCAACACTCCCTTAACATTATCAGCGATATTAAACCCTAAGCCCCCCATTAGAAAACAGGTATTCAAGTTCTTAATAAATTTTACCAAAACTGCTGGCTATTATTCCAGTATCTAACACTACCCGCGTGCATGCGCATCACTAACTATGTCAGCATTGGCCAAAATTTCTCTTTTGGAATAAAATATAGGCAATGTGGGCACCGGAGATACCATGTTCCGTGTGGGCCGGTTGCCACATTAGTCTCAAAAATCGGAGGCCAAGACCAATCAACATCCCTGCGACAATATTGGCCAAAATTTCTCTTTTGGAATAAAATATAGGCAATGTGGGCACCGGAGATACCATGTTCCGTGTGGGCCGGTTGCCACATTAGTCTCAAAAATCGGAGGCCAAGACCAATCAACATCCCTGCGACAATATTGGCCAAAATTTCTCTTTTGGAATAAAATATAGGCAATGTGGGCACCGGAGATACCATGTTCCGTGTGGGCCGGTAACCACATTCGTCTCTGAAACTCAAAGGCCGCTACCAATTCAACAATCTAGGACATAAATCAGTAGCACACATCCAAGAAACAACCACGCACACGAATAATGTCACTCACAAAAATGGATACTAAATACTACACACTTTTTCATCATATACTTTCAGAAATGGAGATGAACATGGTGAAGATCATCAGCGTCACTCCATAACAACGTTCAGAATCAGAATACTCAACCCTATCCCACGCAAGACACGCTACCCCATAGATGTCACCAAAATGAACAACCAGAACAAATCCTAAACCACACCGACACGCTACCCATAGGTGACACCGAACTAACGCCTTAACACAGAATATGATCCTTTGACTTTCACGCAATATAGGACGTAGACCTGCCGTTCTGTGCCCCTATACACACCCCAAGCAATGGTTACAGGCACAGATTTCTGGAAGAACCCACCCTGTTCCCAAGGGTGTCGTTAGGGAAGTCGAATCGAAAAATCCTGAATACGCCCATTGTTCTCCCAGTTTTTTCTGGACGGCTTTGTGCGTACAAAGGGGTACCAAGACAAAGGAATCATCCACGCGATTACAGTGAACTCATATCTATCAGTATAACTTAACCAAAAAACAGAAAGAGACATACGAACTTGTACATAGCGATTCTTATTTACTTCTATTTATATCTCCTACTAATCTCTCAGTGTTATTTATTATTGATTCATTTATTTAGTTATATATTTAGCGATGGAAAAGATATTCAAAAAACACAGAAATGTACCGCGAAATTCAAATAAAACATTGAGTTGATGGGCCGCGAAATCCGAATGGGAAGCGGCCCGTAAACTACAATTTCAATCAATCAATCAATCGTGGTAATGAAGGGTATAATCATTATTGTATAGTTTGTGTTTTTTCTTTGTATTGCAGGAATTCATTTCCTGGTGAAGTATGAGGAGGATGGCTTCTATGAAGTGAAAGTTCTGGATGACCGTGATTTTCTTGAGGAATGCTCCTCTGTGAATGTTGGACAGCATGTCATGGCCAATTACAACGGCACTCTATTCAAGGCTATTGTTAAAGAGAAATCAGGTATGTTTATGCTTAGTGGTCAATGATTTTTCTTGGTTCCAATAATATATTTTTAATATTTAACTTCACCGCAGACTTGCTTGTCTTTCACAAATAAGGGCCATAGTCAATTGATTGTTTATCATGGCCTTAATTTTTTTTAAAAATAAATATGCTAGATGCTATAATTATTTATTATTAAGTTGCAAACCAACTGTATATGAATATGAAGAAAATGAGTAAGTTTTACTCATTAAAATGTAAATCCCTCATCTATTTAAATTATTTGCCCTCAAAGATTAGGGCAGGTCAACAACCAAGTGACAATGGTCTAATATGGCAGCTTTTGAGAGAGAGAATTACGGTTTCATGTCGCGTTCAGCAATATTTCAGCGATTTAGTGACTGGTAGCTTTTGATAGCCATGGGAGTCCATTATGTTCATACTGAATAACCTTCTTCTCTTTGCAGATAATGTCGCTTCCCTGAGACTGAAATGTTCAAAGCTGAACAAGGCCACGGCAAAGAGAGTTGTGGCGAAAAGATCTACTCCTGTCGCCAAGAATTCAGCACCAGTGGAAAAAGGTAAATCATGCAAGATTATGTTCACATTTAAAGTTCATACCCGAAAGAAGATCTTGAAAGTTCTCCTAACATAATCAAATACGGACAACAGTGTAAAATGAGCAGAGCTTCAATTAATCTTTCTGATGTACAGGTTCGACGGTTTAATTTACTGTTATTATTATTGTCTTATTAACTTGAATGATTTATTTTGTAGATGCTAGAACCAAGGGGAAAGGAAAAGGAAAAGGAAAGAGAACTGCACCGGAGGATGATCAACATCATCAACAGTTACTGGCCAAAAATGCAGCAAAGCAAAAGTTGTTGGAAGACATGAGTTTCGACTGTGATGAGGACCAAACCGATGACGACACAGATCCCCCATCTCTTCCAGGAAATGACAGTTTCGGAGAATCAGGTATTTGATACATGTTCATGGACTATTAATAACTCCAAATTGTTTGCATATGGATTTCCATTTTCTAGTCTTAAAATATGACAAAATTATTTGTATCTTAGTTTTTTTTTTTTTTTCTCGAATTTGACAATGCTTAATTGTAAGCTGGTATAAAGAGGAACCCACACTTAGCTGTCTTGAGAAAATAGAGTAACTAAATTTTTAGTATTTTGAATTTCAGAATTTCACCTCCATCTTCAAACGCCTTCACCTCCATCTTCAACGCCTTCACCCCCATCTTCAACGCCTTCACCTCTACCACCTACGCCACCAGAGACCGTTTACATTGACGTCCCCCGACAACGTTTGGAAGGTAGTTACACTTAACCATATTGTCATGTGAACCACCAGACAGTGCTCTCCATTTCATCTATAAATGATTTTGATTGCGTTTGAAGGCTGCTTTGCCCATCAACTCTAATGTTAATTGTTTTATTTAAATCTCACAGTACATTTCTTAGTTCATACACGATCTTTACAAGTCCTAAAATGTCAGATGAGTATGACATTAGCAGCTTGAGTATATAAAACTTTTCCCTGTTCAGAAGTAGCAAGTATTGAACAGTTATTTCTTTCTATCTCCAGATTTCTTCTCGCCAACCTCAAGATCGGTTACTCTTCCCCATGATACCGGTACACCCCATTGCATGCGGCAGACACCAAGTGGTTCCCATAGCCCTGCTACACCTAGTGGCCACCGTATACCACAGACAAGTGCCTGTGGTAATTATTTTTTTTTTTTAATTTCCACTTTTATGAAATTTTCTATGGATATAAATCTTTTGTTATATTTATTGTTATATTTTCATATGAATTTCTCCTAAAATTATGTGATACTTTTTTCTGGATCCACTCCATTAAAGATTAATGTTCTGGATGGTAGGATAATTTTACAATCTCATGGTACCGGCATCTCATGGTATATTGAAAATATAATATATTTCTTCTGTAGCATCTCCATCCATGGCACACAGTGACTCCATTGCACATGGCAGTTCTCAATCTGGAAAGGAATCTGGTAAGTACATGTACAATGTGGTAATATTCATGATCCAGATATTGCATCCATGGCCTACCTGCTGCTGGTAATGGTTAACTACACATGTTTTGAAATACATACTCTTGATTCCTGGTAATATATTCGGTATTGAATGTTTCAGTTCAAAACTTATCTTAAAATGAAAAACATCCTGTTAATTTATTTATATATGCATTTTATTTTATAGATTCATGTACGAGATGCACTGGATTGCAACGTAAAGTGGCTCTCCTTGAAATGAAAACAAAGAACATGGAAGAAGTGAGAACTGAGAACAGACGTCTGGTAGAACAAGTGGAAAGAAAACGGTCGATGTGCAGCCAGTTGCGAGAGAGAATTGCGCACTTGGAAGTGCAACTTCGGGTGGCAACAGAAAACGTTTCTGTTGCATCCAGATCTCAAGGTACGCAATCTTAAATCTTTTGCGAATTGAAACTTCAGTGTGTCTGTCTGCTTATCAAGTTTTAATATTATTCATACATTTAGCAAGATACATCCCTTGTTGCTGGAATTTGCTATTGCTATTTGCTCATTTATATTATTCTGATTATTCCGTTATATATTTTACAGTACAAACAATGACTTTTTTCTTAATTTTATTCTTTCAGATACAGCACCAACTAATAGACCAAATCTGTGTAGACCCTTAGCTGGAATTGTGGAACCAGATTTGGCAGAAAGGTTTCAGGTTTGTATTTCTAATTGTATGAACAAATCAATGAATACAACTACAGAAAATGCAGCATAACCTTCATATAACGTTTTTCCCACCCAGGGTTTAATGTACTTGCATGTGAAGCTCACTTTTCCTTGAATTATCTCTCTTATCTTTCCTTCTTTTTCTCCCACAATATGTCCATCATCGATGTGTGATCCGTGATTCAAACATACTTTACACTTAGTAGAAACGACCCAAGTTGGAAATCATAATAATAAGTTTGTTATATTCTGTGTTTCCGCTCTCTTTCACTGTACTGAGGTGCATGTATATTAAATAATTTTTTTTTGTATCTTTCAGATGGTTCCTGTTGGCAGTGGCCTATATTTCCATCAGGACCAGCATGCCCGTGTGATGGCGAAGAAGAAGGATGGGTGCTCCATGGTGCGGGAGATGTTGAACATATTTTTTACGAGGGAAACGCTGTGCCAGGGCCATACAGAGAATCTCGACCCCATGATTGTGACTGTGATTGTTGGTAAGTGAATGAATGTAGGATTGCTTATTTTACACACATCAAAGCATCATCAAACAAAGTCTTGTGTGAATCAATATTTCACTCTATTCATTACTTCATCACTAAATTACTCATTCAGGATCAAATGCCATCTGAGTTGCATGTTAACAATAATTCTAGAGAGAGATAGTATTTTGATATCCCGTATTCCTGGTGGAAGGAATTTAAGTGACCATTAAGTGAATCATTTGTGCTAACGTAACTTTTATTTTTGCCGAACAGCTGTGCTATGATCAGTTCGCCTTTACACCATTATTTGAAAGCTACTGTGTGTTTGTTTTCTTGACAAATAAATAATTATGGAAAAAAAATGGTTTTCCTTTATTACTCAATTGAAATCAGTCTGATAGACGGCCAACTGAATGCCAACATTGTGGTGATGGATATCACGTACTGTGCATTTGCTTTTCATCAAGTGTACATTTCATGCAGTACCCCTCCACTTCAGCTATATACCTCCATTGCACCTCAAACTGGATATTTCTTGGTACACCTCGCCTGAGGTGTACACCTCAAGTCAGGTGTACTTGAGGTGTACTTGGGGAGTATCGAAATATGCAAATTAGTATCTTGGTACACCTCACTCGAGGTGTACACCTCAGGTGAGGTGTACACCTCCAGCGAGGTGTACTTGAGGTGTACTTGGGGAGTATTCGAAATATGCAAATTAGTATCTTGGTACACCTCACCTGAGGTGTACACCTCACCTGAGGTGTAGTTGAGGTGTACTTTGGGAGTGTCCGAAATAAAATAAGTTTTCAGTGCAAAAAATTATGCAAATTAGTACCTCAACTACACCTCTAGTTATACAACTCTTCTGTACCTTAAGTACACCTTACATGCACCTCATTTCGCCCCCAGATTTTGGGTACACCTCATTGAGGTGTACACCTCAAATGAGGTGTAGTTGAGGTGTAGTTGAGGTGCTAATTTGCATATTTCGATACTCCTCAAGTACACCTCATCTACTCCTCAAGTACACCTCATCTACACCTCAACTACACCTCATATTTTCTTGAGGTACACCTCGGGGGTACACCTCAACTACACCTCAAGTACACCTCAAAGCAGTAAGGGCACCTCACTAGGTCAGTCAGCCAACTTACAAGACCCGTCTCATCGGTGAGTATGGTTTAGAACCGGTGATTACTACACCCATTGCGTCTCCTCGACCGGGTTTTCCTCTTCTATTGGGTATGGTGTACCTCATTTACAATCAAGTTTTTGATTTAATCCACGAGTATCTTTAGCGTTTTCGACCTGGGTTCTCTTTGGATAAGTTTTGGTGTGCGGTTAGCCTATACAGTCAACCAGCTTACGGCTTCATCGCTGCTATTCAACAATTTTATGTCCACATACTAAATGATGACTTAAGAGAAGTGATAAGTCAGCTTGCCAGCCGGGTCTCTCGGGTCATCTATCAAGGCTGGCACAATGACGAGTTTTAATCTTTGCCTTTACTGCAGATTTGCTTGTGTCATTTCAGGTTAAAGCTATAACCTTCTTCCAGATCATCTCAGCTGAGTCGCCTTCGGTCAACTCAAGAGTTCAACGTACAAAGACAGGGACTAAAGTACAGACTGTTGACGTTGAATGGAGAGTAGTTTCAGGGCACCCGTTGTCAAGACCTGTTCAATCTTCAAGGACAAAAGTACAGAGTGTTGACATGAGGCGGCTTGTGGACTAAGGGAGATGATCACCATGTATACTACGGGTAGCTGTGCTTTCGCATCTTCCCTGTTCATACATCACTTACCAGAAGGATACTCACGACGCCTAAGGGCCTTGGTTTTCCTTCATATTGCTAATATTGTGTACCACAATCACGATCACAGCTACTGGGATGAAGACACTCAAAGGATAAGTATCTTCTATTTACTACTCTTATTAACCACTGCGTCACCATCCAGGGTTCTTTTTGTTGAGAATTATTGTCATATCGTTGTGATCATTTTAGGTGGAGGCTGAGGTGGCCGAGTGGTCTCGGCCATTTGCATTTTCTGCTGGCGATTTGGTGCCAAACTCTGAGGACGCGGGTTCGTGTCTTGCATGGGACTGACTCATCCAGCTTTAGTAATTGTGTCTTACTGAGAGAGTATCATCTTAATAATAATTGGATATAAATGTTATCTACTCAGTAATAATAGGTCAGTTAGCCATCCGCCATCTTTCAAGTTATCAATTCAGGCCGGACACAATTGTGACTTTTAATCTTTGCCATCACTGCAGATTTGCTTGTGTCATTTCAGGTTGAAGTTATGGTCTCCTTCTACTTCATCTCAGCTGAGTCACCTGCGGTCAACTCACAAGTTCAACGAAGAACTGACATAAAGTTGACGTCACATGGAGAGTAGACTCAGGACGGCCGCTGTCAACTCGCAAGACCGGTTCAAGCTCCAAGGACTGCAGTACTAGAGTTGACGTTAGTCGGTTTGAGGACTGAGGGTGGCGCAAGATGGCCCCCTGTATGCTGTGGGTTGCTGTGCATATCTCCTCATCCCCGTTTCATACAGTGCTTACCGAATGAATTCTCACGACGCATGCTTGCCTTGAGTTTTCTACATTGGGTAATATGGTGTACCACAGCCACGATCACAGCTACATCACAGATAAATGGCTATATCTACTCCATGTATTAACCCTTTTCGGCTCGACCAGGGTTTTCTTGTTGAGTATTAAGGTGTCATATCTATGCCCATGTCTGTGTCATCCCAGCGGTTACTCTACCTGCTTTTGGTGCTACAACAAGGCCGAGATCCCCACCTCCATATGTTGGTACTGTGGCATTTAATTAAAGCAGGTTTACGATTTGGGAATCAAATATTAAACATTTATAAACAATGTTTCTATTTGTTACCAAATCAAACCTGCTTTAATTTGATTGCCCCTCCCTTCCTTCCCCTCATGCCGCGGCCTTGCGCTCTACAGGTCTCGGTTTATTACATGAGAAAGAGGAGTTGAATGGGTATGAGCAGAGCTTATATAGTAGCCTGGCTGGGATGTATGGGAGAGCTCCTCTAGGGGCGGACAACCCCCTAAGAGGAGGCAACTTTTAGTTTTAACTTCCGTTTTAACAGTTTGTATTGTCCTTCCTAATGGAGATTAGGCATTTAATTAAAGAAAGTTTGATTTGGTAACAAATAGAAACATTGTTTATAAATGTTTAATTTTTCTATAATACTAATCCTCAACTGCGCATGCGCAGAATAAGTAACTATTCTACGCGAATGACACGACACGTATGGCACACCAAGGTACGGCGTATCACGTTGGGCACACCAGGTTCTCGTTAGATCACCGAAGTTATTCAACGTTGATCTCGGTCAGTACTTGGATGGGTGACCGGGTGCTGTACTGGCTGGGCTGATCAGTGCCCAGGATAATTGGAACTCTGAACACGCTCGTGTACTGGCACATGTAGGCACCGTCGTGATATGACTGAACAAATGTTGAAAACGAAGTTAAATCCTACCCATTCACTCACTCACCCCGATACCCAATAAGAAAATGGCCCTTTCTCTGTAAAGGATGAAGATTTTTAGGCGCTACCGGGATTCGATCCGGGGTCCTCTTACTTGCCACACCAGCGCTCTACCGACTGAGCTAAAGGGAAATTCCCTCTAGCCGCAAGCTAGTATAAGCACTGGTACAAGTGCCTCCCGTTACACTCCTCCCCGCCTAAATCCTCTCCCCTTCCGACATCAACCCAGGTTCTCTGGTCCAGAGCCCCACGCTCCATGAACCAGTGGTCACGGCACCAATGTAAAGAACGGGGATTTTTAGGCGCTACCGGGATTCGATCCAGGGTCCTCTTACTTGCCACACCAGCGCTCTACCAACTGAGCTAAAGGGAAATTCCCACTAGCCGTAAGCTAGTACAAGCACTGGTACAAGTGCCTCCCGTTACACTCCTCCCCGCCTAAATTCTCTCCCCTTCCGAGACAACCCAATTCTCTGGCCCAGAGCCCCACGCTCCATGAACCAGTGGTCACGGCACCAATGTAAAGGATGAAGATTTTTAGGCGCTATCGGGATTCGATCCGGGGTCCTCTTACTTGCCACACCAGCGCTCTACCGACAGAGCTAAAGGGAAATTCCCTCTAGCCGCAAGCTAGTATAAGCACTGGTACAAGTGCCTCCCGTTACATTCTCTACTACTAGCACCATTGCCGTCATTCACTTTCCCCGGTCTCGCCCGGTTACTGTGCAAGGAAAACAAAAAGCAAGCAGGGAAAAACAAGAAAAAAATAGAAGCGATCAAAACGGGTTCACAACTGCATACAGTTAGAGCAAAATGTTGGGACTAAAATGAATTTCAACAAGGCCACAACAGTCTTCTGTCAGTTTGGTCGCAGAAACTTCATGTGTGCGCCCCGCAATTAAGCTGAGCCATATTTTTATGCACAGCTATGTTAGTCTTGTCCAAAATGGTTGGTACATTGAAACCAAATAATGGATTTCTGGTGAATCATACTAATTTATAATTATTTGTAAGAGTGTGATTGATCGTACTCTAAGTTTTGGTATTTGGTCAGCTATAGCTACCTGACCACCCCACTGTTTTGAAGCATTTGACCTGGTCCGGTGCTATCTGTCCTGCATGCTGGTAACCTGGACTGGTCTAATCATGCAGGTAAAGTTTACCTGCATTGTTGGAGAACTGGTTTAGGTTACTTTATCTCAGGTGGCTGGACAAGTCGCTCCTTGGTTAGAACAGCTGGACATTGGGTGTGTTTTGTGCGAGGCAAATACTGTTTTGCCAGGTTAGTAAATTTGGTTATGCTCATTGTATAATTATATATGTGGATTAAATTCTGGATAGCAATATAATGCTGTTATTATGGTTAAAGATAACTTAAATTTAATACAGACCGTTGACCGTATTTGTAGAACATTGTATAGTATCCAAGCCGACAATTGTCTGTGCAATATGAGCTATGAATTAATATTATATATATTGGGTCTGTGATAAAATACCACGCTTGTTATGCTTGGCTGATATGATGGTATTTATGGGTTTCTTTGTTTATATTTGCAGCACCTGTTGTACTGCTACCCTCCTAAATACCCAATATATTCCCACTTGTCAAAATAAAGTCTTCTATGATTTTACCCGTATTCATCGGACCTTGGAGTTTGTGATTCATAAAAGGAGTCCACCCCTCCGTTTACATTGGCGTCGCCGGTAGGATGACAAGTGGGATAGGAGGGTAGTCAGTTACGGTCCGTTCCATGGCACCATCCTGTTGTGGGGAAGGCCTGATAGATGTCCAGCTGGTCCATTAAATTCTATTGTGTTGGATTTCATTTTCACCTTTATCTGTGAGTTTGGTGTTCCCAGCCATCGGTCACTGTGGGAGCTCCCGATATCGACCGGGTGTACTTTAACTTCAATTGATGGTTCCCGATATCGACCAGGTCTACTTTAACTTCAATTGATGGTTCCCGATATCGACATGGTGTACTTCAACCTACTGTGATGGTTCCCGAATTTTGGTGTACTTCAACTGCCGGTTACTGAGTATTCCCGGTCCCTGGAGAGTTACTGTAGCCTGCTATGAGGGTTCCCGATGCATAGGATTTACCGTCTGCTGTGATGGTTCACGGATCCTGGAATGTCACAGCCTGATGTGAGTGGTTCCCCAGTTCTAGAGTAACTATGTAAGTGCCTGTATCGGGAATAATATTTGACTCTGACTAAACTGTAGTCCAGACATATTATATATATTTAACAGTGGTTCTCGGATTGCTAAGAACATTGTCAACACTTTACTGAACTTTCCGACAATCATAGACTGTTACCTGTAAGTTCCAGTTGTGTTCCTGCATTCTGGTGAGAACAGTGAGTAGTAATTTATGAACTGAACAGAATATTCAATACAAGTGAATTAATAACTCGGAACATTGCTATTATTACATGACATTGTTTTCCGGACTGAATATACTGAATGAGATTTAGTTTAAAACAGAAACTTTGCTTTAGTTTTCATAAACTAGTACACTAAATCAAGGTGTGTTTTACTAAAAACAAACTGTTCAATTAAGATCAGTACTGGACTAGTTCACTTTGTCAAAAGTTACCTCCCTTCGATTGAACTTTATAAAACATCGGTTAGATATTGTCAAAAAGTATCTCTCCTTGAGCACGATTTAATTCGGTGTTGATTAGCAACTGAATTTTGTGAACAGTGACTGGTGTTTGCAGATTGTATGGGAATATTGCCTGCATATGAACTGTCATACCTTCATTTTTTGATATTGGTTATGGTTAGTTGTGGTTACCAACTATGAACACGCAGCCTAATCTATTATCTTCAGTACATGAAACTTACGAAGAAAATATTGGCCTGTTTTGTTAATGTATAGGGTAACCATTGCTTCTCACAAACCAGTTCCCCCCCCCCCCCGCCCGCACTTTTCTTGTGCGTTTCGCTTGTTTATTTTTTTTGCATTTTTGGTGTTTTGTTTTTTTCCATTTTTTTTATAGTGTTTTTTTGTTCTCTTTTGGTGAATGCAACAACAACATTCACACAACATTCACCCGAATGTGAGCTCCTGATTGTGCTTGAATAGTAGTGATGAGTGTCAACAAAGCATTTGTTTGGTCATTCAGGATTTGGTAAAGTTGTTACATTTGTGTGCGTTGAAATTGAACAGAAATATTGAGTGTATGCACAACATCATTTGAATTAATTGAAATTTAAATTTGTTTGCGTGCATTTATGAACAATATTTTTGTGTGTTCGCTCCGTTCCCCCAAACAATTATCTTTCGTCCGTGTCCCATTTCCCACTTTCGTCCATGCCCCCCCACTTAAAAGCCCCCTCCCCACATCTGTACTAACTTTATTTTTTTTATTTTTTTTATTTTGTTTTTTTTCGTTGTCCAGCTACCAAGGATAGAGGAGTATATTGTATGATATGAAATGTATATATGTTGAGATAACTGTCCCACGTATGTTCATGATTTGAAATGTGGGTTTTAACGTAAACATTTGTGAACATTTGTGGCTACTTCAATTTCTTGGCAACATATCTAAACATTTTTAAACATTTTGAGACAACATGGCATTGCCCATTCGTGTTTCTGTAAGTGGGTTTACGGCACCCGTAGAGAAGGAAGACGCTATAAAGTTTTTTTCTCGGGAAGTAGAGCTACAGGGACTTGAGGTTGTAAAAGGGGGCTTGCAAGTTGTATTAATTTTCCCTAGTATGGAGATTGCCCAGTCTGCGGTTGATAAACTAAATGGGAAATCTTTTAGGGGTGATATGTTAGTGATGCAACTGAGTGTTAGTGCTGATGAGATGGGTTCCCATGGGGCTGAAACATCTTTTGAGCAAATGTTGAGGATGTTTACTGCTTTTAGTGGTAATCAAAAGGCTCAACTTTTGCAGGTATTACAGGCTAAGCCAGAAGATTCAACTATTTCAAACCAGGTAAACCCTTCACCCCGCGTTAGTGCCCCATCGAGTTATTTGCGCATAGATAGTCCAAAACTTCCGTGGTTTTCAGGGGAGGCAATTAAGGGAGATACCAGCTATCCATTATGGAAGTATGAGCTTCAATGTCTTTCCAGTGATAATGAACATAGTAGTGCTGCTGTTTTGCAGGCCGTTCGAAGGTCGCTTAAGGGTATGGCTGCAGATATTTTGCTCAATCTTGGTGGTGGTGCTACTGTTGCACAGATTATCTCAAAATTTGACTCTGTATTTGGGGTAGTAGTATCTAAAGAGCAGTTGTTGGAGGATTTTTATATGTCAAAACAATTATCTTCTGAATCGGTGGCTGCTTGGGGTTGTAGGTTAGAGGACTTGTTGACCAGGGCATGTAAGAGGGGAACAATTTCAGGATCTGCTTCAAAGGAGATGCTGAGATCAAAATTCTGGAGTGGCTTATCAGCGGAGAAGGTGAAAGCCGGCATCAGACACAGATTCGATAACGGTTGTGAATTTGATGAGTTGTTGGTAGCGGCTCGGGCAGTAGAACATGAACAGTCTTCTGCAGGTCTGGTAAGAGGCAAGTATTCAACAACGGTTCAACAACAACAACATCAACAACAACATATTGATACTGACCAGTCTGTTACATCTGTTGGTAAGAAAATTGATGAGATATTTAAACAACTTCGTTCCTTGGATGGAAGGATGCAGAAGTTGGAGAAAACTAATTCTGCTTCCCTAGTTGGTGCAAATCAGAATGTTGGTGTCCAAGCCGAGGGACCGCCATTTCCTAGGGGAACCTGTTATAATTGTGGCGAGAAGGAAGCCATCCGGTACAGGTAATTCCCAGAATTCCGGAAATAGATTTGGGGGTGTGTCCGGTTACGTAGGTGAACATGGGGTTCGTTTCGCCCGCACCGATATGACTGCGCGCGAAGAATGCGTGATAAACAAGCTTGTCGGCGAGTCTAATGTTTGTGACGCGTTCGTAGAGGGGATTCCCTGTCGCGGTCTCATCGATACGGGGTCGATGGTTACGACACTGAGCTCTCGATTTTACGAACAAAATCTCCGCCATCTTCCGCTGCAACCGCTTGACAACCTATTGGATATAAAAACTGCCGGTGGTCATTCTCTTCCTTATCTAGGGTATGTGGAAGTTAATGTTACTTTCCCTCATGGTACTAATGGTTCGCGGGACGAGGATCCAGTCCTGGCATTGGTTCTTCCGGACACGGATTACAATGAAGAGGTTCCCTTGCTGATTGGTACAAATCTCATCAAACTCTGTTACAGCCGCCATGTGGAGGGTCACAGTGACGTCACACACGAGAAGGTTGTTGGGCCATGGCAACTGGCGTACAGGAGTTTGGTGCAGGGTGTACAGTTCGATAACCCGGTATGTTGTCCTGAGGAGATGACTGTCCATGCAAATAGCAGAAAGGTTATTTCCGGCATTGTCCGGACTGCTACTTTGCAGCAAAATGTGATGGCAGTTACAGACACCGATGACGTCAGGTTGCCAGTGGGCTTGGTGGTTGCTCCCTGTCTAGTGGAGTTGAAAGCGGGTGTGGACACAAGTGACGTCACAGTGGAAGTGCAGAATGTTTCCAGCCATGATGTCGTTGTTCCTCGAGGTGTACCTTTATGCAAACTTCAGCAGTCCATCTCTGTTGAAGACGCGAATCAGGCCTACGTTGCTGGCGAGATGACCGATGCAGACTTCCTGAAGTTATTTGATCTTAAGGGTTCTAACCGACTTACACCAGATCAACTTTTGAGAATAAACAGACTCCTGTTGAAGTGGAAGTCAGTTTTCTCTTTGGCTGAACAGGATATAGG